>VZTG01006863.1:305192-416240 GCA_013397845.1 Melanocharis versteri | reverse complement strand
GGGGGGGGAGTTGGGGAGGGCAGGGATGTTACTTATTCTCTGTAGCCTGCTTGTCAATTTCGTAAAACTTTAATGTAAACCCAGTAACATTTTGATACTACAGGAACTCTCAGACCTCTGAGGCTGAAGAACATCAATTTGCCCCAAGACCTGAATCAGGAAATTATTGATTAAATATTAACACAGGACATATATTAGAAATTTAGAAAGCATAGCACCTGAAATTTATGCTGGTTGTGCTACTTTGTAAAGACAGGAAGAGTTCAAATATTTATCATCCTCTTTTGTCCAAAAAGATAAGCAAGTTATAGTGGCAGCCATTTGTTGTATTGAAGGTAAAATCAAGTAGCAGCATCAAGAATAAATTGATATTTGTGTTACTAACAGATCAACTGTACATCCCTAATAGAAAATCTTAATATATGCCTCCTCAATAACTTCCCGAGTCAAGGTAGAATGTAAATTTTGAAGCTACGCTATGGAAATTATCTCTGTTTGGGCCAATCAGATTCTCATTCAAGCATTGTCCTTGAAAATGAGTGTCTTTTCTGACTCCACGAAAGCATCAAAAGAATCTTAATCTAATAGTTGCATGATGCGCTGTGGTGTGTTGACTTTGGCCATGAGTTGCCCACCAAGACACTCTCTCACTCCTCTTCTTAGGAGGACAGGGACTTTGCTCGGGAAGACAAACTCCATAATCACAAATGCTCACTCCACTCCATTGCTGCTTCACTCCCAGCCTTCCTCTTAGCTATTATTGTCAAGTCAAAGTCATATGGTATGGGATATTCCTAATATGCCTGTGGCCAGTTTGAGTCAGCTGTCCTGGCTATGTCCCCTCCTAAGTTCTCACCCATCCTAGTCTACTGACCTTTGGGGATGAGGAGGTTGTTGGTGAGACATTGCTGGGGCTGTGCCAGCGCTGCTCAGCAGTAGCCAAAACACTGGTGTGTTACCAATTCCTTTCCAGCCACCAATGTGCAACACAGCAGTACGGGGGCTGCTGTGTGGAAAATTAGCTTCATCCCAGCCAGAGCCAATACATGCACAGATAGAAAAACATCTGTATCCTGTTACATGTTCACATTCTCTGTGAAACTTGCTTAAACCTACTTGAACAAGAAAAACTGAGGAAACACTTGTGTCCTTCTTGATAGTTGCCCCATCCTTTGGTCTTCCACTAATGTTAATATAGCTAGGGCCTTCCTTAACTGACCAACATGGTAGATTTTTTTGAGTATGGTATGTATTTTGAACTTTTCTAGGGAATGCCATTCTCTGCTTCAGTCAAAAAAGATGAGGACTCTTGAACTGTTCGGCCTTCTTGTTAGCCAATTTACCTTGCAGTTTTCTCTTAACTAAAATTAGCAGAAAATTGTACAAACTCTAGACTCAGCTGTCTCAGATTATGGGATGCTACAAGTTTCTTATAAGAAAATCTTAATAGGGTTTTATTGTGAAATTCCTTGACATGTAAAACTCAAACGGAAAAGAAATATCTTGGTTGAAAACTTTCAGGTTCCTTAAGATGGTACAGTTGACATCAGGAAAAAAGAGTGAGGCACTCTCAACTGTACCCATGTCTCTGCCTCATAGATACTCCTTTGCTTAAGCTGTGAGGAGTTTTCTGATCTCGGATGGAACTGTAAATGAGTCTAGATTTATATCTGTCTTGTTTATCAATCAAGTCAGCTGTTTGCTGTGACAGCTGCTCTGTCTTTCAGGAATGTTTCCTCTTCAGAGTAAAAAAATTGTGTTGTGTGTACATATATTTGATTCTGAAATCCTGATAGTTTTAATTATTTAAGCAGATATTCATTAAGTCAGAAAATTGCAAAGTAGTGGGCAGCATTTTGTTACTTTAGCAGAGGTATACAAGACTTTTTGAAATGAGCTAGCGTAGCCTTATAGTTACCCCTGACCTGAATTTCCACTACAATTAATGTTCACACAATAAATTACTTAAGCCACCCACAGGTCAGAGAATGGCTCACTTTACTATCTATTCAATTCTTCTTGTACATTTGTGCCATAATAATGATTATTATTTTAAAAGCTTTAAAATTACTTTTATGGAAACCAAGTTGGGGAAAACAATACAAAAGCTAGCTGCCATTCACCACATCTATTTCCCAAATCCAGTTAAAAATAGAGATGATTTTGGAAAAATCTTTCATATCAGAGCTTGGGCTCTGGATGTATAAGATTATTTTTCAACAATATAAGGTGCATAAGTGCCTTTTCATTGCATGAAGAAAGCATGCCTGCTGGCAAATGAATCATATTATAAAAATTGATTGTATCCCAAAAGGGAAAAATGTTATTGAAGATCCAATGGCCTGGGATGATACACCATTGATCATTGTAAGAAATACTTCCAGAAACTGTTTTTAATCTTTCCGCCAGAGCATTAGCAATTATTCTTTAGCCCATGGTGAGTAATGACTTGAGTTTCCCAGTTTCCCAATCGATAAAACATTTACCCTACTGCTACAAATGTGCTCTTCGCTTAGACAAGCAGAATTTTTCTTCCAATTACTCTTTTTTTTTAGTGTGACCTCATAAAATGTTTTTGAACATATTTCAAGGTTTTTTAAAGAAAAGGAACAATACTTTCCCTTCCATGTACTTTTCTTCCCTTTCTTCATTCTGTTTTGAGAAATAAGTAATTAACTTGCACAGGATTCTGGCTCTTCTTTGACTGATGATTGGATGCTTTGTCCTATTTCCTCAAAATTTGAAGTAATGGATGCAACTAACCTGCCACTTATGTTTTTAGCTTAAAAAAGGCAACTAACCTGCCACTTATGTTTTTAGCTTAAAAAAGAAAAATTATAGAAAAAGATAATCACTTCCTTCCAAAAGCATTTCATATTTCTTAAGCAAATGTGAAAGTTGCCTTTGCTGCATCCTATTCTATGCACACACACAAAATAAAAAATGCTGCAATATCATGGCTAATGGAGAACAATCACCAAGAACAACGCTAACAGGCTAATTAATAACTTTGCAGCAAGTCAGATATGTTGAAATATAAAGATAGATGCTCAAAAATACTCTTTGATGATTGCAAAGTTAATGTTCAATCAAGTTTTTCTTCCTCAATGATTGCATATTATCTCTCTCTGTATGAAACATACACAGAAATCTAATGTAAAAAGTTCATAGCCATTATTTCATATTCTATATGCTCTCTGCTTGGAACGAGGTGTATTTTACTGCATTTATTAGAAGCTTCAACTCCTACATTTTTACACTGAAATCTGAGATCTTAAAAGGATCTAGTCACTTATGTGCTTCAGTGGATTTAATGGAGAGATGAGATTTCAAATCATAAACTTCCCTGTGAAAAGGGAGGTAAACAAATAATCCAGACTGTGTGGGAGTTGTGTTTGTTCTTGACCAGAGCAAATAGCAAGAGGAGACTTGAGGGAAGAGTCGGAGGATGAAAGGTAAACAGATTGTAAAGATGTATTGGCAATTTAAAATAGAAATCCAAATGCTTGGCTATAGTGAGACAGAGTACACTCTACAGACTTCATAGATATGAATCATCTGGAGGTTCACTCCAAGAAATTAGGATTACATAGGTCATGTTCCTCACAGAAAAAGTAGACTACTGATTTATGATATTACATATAGAGGTAGAAAAATTATAGCAAACACTTTAAGCAAATAGTTGGTAGTAATTAAAATCTGGGGTAAAGTGACCTAGGAGAGTAGGAAAGATGAACTGCAACTACAAAGGTCTCTCCCCCTCACCATTCTCAAATTTTCATCTGCTAAACTGGGACAGGAACAGGGAGTGTAGTGTAGTAACCATACCTTACTGCTGGAAACCAGTCAGCCAACAATTTCAGAAATGTCCCTTCTGTAAATTACCTGCGCAAGAAGGAAGGAACGGCATGTATTAAACACAAATAGGACAATATGCAGTATTTTGTCATTCCTATCTTACTATTATTGTAACTATTTACATCAAAACTGAAGGGTTGACGCTTTACACTATGGAGCTGATGGATTTTCTTAGGACAAGCAGTAAAGTGCCAAAAATCAAAAAGTCTAAACCACATTGCTATCCAAAATACAATAATGAAGATCGAATATTTTGTAAATCTTTTTCTAGGCCAATCATTTTGCTCCATGGTAAAAATTAACTTCATATGCTTTGTGCTGATTTAATAAGGGGTAACCAGGCCAAGGTCCACAGCAGCAGAATTGCCATAAGAGTTAAAGACAGTATGAAGTTAAGATGCTTTCATAGCTTGTGCTGAAGTACTAGTTGCTTATCCTGGTTGCCATGAGTCCTGGGACTCCAGAAGGAGGTCAGGGTTGCTCACCCAGTCTTGTTCCTTGTGCTTTGATTAGTCTGGGGATGGATGTACACTTTGCATACCTGCTCCCTTGATCAAGATAATGTGTACAATTCTAAAGATAGTTCCTCATGCCATCTCTTTATCTACCTTGCTGAATCTCAGATTCTAGGCTTCTAAGCTGTGACTGTGAAATTGATATGCTAGAAATCTATTTTTAAAATGCTAATGTCTGTGGACACTACTGTGCTCACAGATAGCATGCTAATCTACCTTTGCAACATTTCCAGCAGAGGAATTTTGTTTCTTAGACTTATTCTAGAAATTACTGTCATTCAGTGGTAGCCCTGTGCAATGGTACACGTTTTTTAAGTCTTTTTTGTCGTGGTTTGACACCAGCTGGCAAATAAATACTACACAGTTGTTAACTCCCTTCCCACCCGTGCACCGGTGGGATGGGAAAAACCATCGGGAAAAGGTAAACCCCATGGTTTGTGATTAGAGTCTTTTAACAATTGAATTAAAGCTACCACTGCTAAAAATAAAAAATTAAAATAATAAAATTTAAAATAAAAAAGAGAGAATAATACCTAAGAGAAAGAAGTGATTCACAGTTCAATTGCTCAGCACCCACTGAATGATGCCCAGCCTGTCCCCCAGCAATGATCTGTACCCCTTGGCCAGTTCCCCTCAGTTTACTGAGCATGATGTTCTGTGGAATGGAATGTCCCTTTGGCCAGTTTGGGTCAGCTGTGCTGGCTGAAACTTCCTGGTTTCTTGTGCACCTGCTGGCTGGCAGAGCATGGGAAACTGCAAAGTCCTTACACTACTGAGCAGCAACTAAAACATCAATGTGTTATCAACATTATTTTTGTACTTAATCCAAATAAAGATCTGCACCAGGTAGTAGAAAGAAAATTAACTCCATCCCAGCCTAAACCAGGACATTCTGTGCCCCTCAATTGCAATACACATAGCAGGGAGACTGAAGGTTCTATTGAGACATTATTTTAGCTAAACTAATCAATCAAAATAACGTTTGAGTATAGGGTCTTTGAATTTTGGTTTGGGGGATTTTGTTGGGGTTTTTTTGTAGTTTTCTTACAAGACAAGAATCTGCTTTCTATCATACCCAAGTATAGGCAGCGCTATAATTAGAGAAAAGAATCTTAATTTCTTTTTCCCTTTGTGTTTTGAGCTGTACCAATATCATTATTTGTAGTTGTATTATGTGGTGTCATTTAGCTCCAGCTGAAGAATGTGGTGTTATTTAAATTTTGTACTTCAAAATCCCAAGAAAGCTTATATTTAATGCTGATAAATTTCATTAATGAATCATACCAATAGGAAGTATCACCTGGTGTAGGCCGAGGTCAAATGTTGCTTTGTAAAAGCTCTTTTCTTCTGCTTCTATTGATTCAGAATACATACCAGTAAAGGATATATGTCAGCACTTGCTCTCATTCCTTGTCGCCCTGAGGAATGATTATAGATTTAGGAAGTCCCAAAGGGTTTTCAGGATGATGGGAATGTACTGAGCTATCTATTCCCCAGAGAAGAAACAGAAAATGTTTGGAAGCAGCCACATATTTTAGTTCATCCAGAAGATATCCTGAAGTGTGACATCCTTATGCTTCCTCAAAAGAAAGAGTTTAATGTTTTGTTGTTTTGTTTTTTTTTTAATGTAAATGAGTGTGAAGGCATGTAATACAAAATTTTCACAGAGGTGTAAATGGACAGCTAAAACCAGAGCTCCTGGGAACAATATATCCCATCCAAATTATTTTATTCATTTGAAGACAGTTTGTAAAGGAAACCATCTGCTTAGGGAGGCAAAACCTGTTTCCATGGAAGAATACCTTGTTTTTACCCACAAGTGATATGTAAAGATGTAAGAATATATTCTGATGTGTGAAATATAGTTTTGGCTCCATTTAGTTTTTGCTGCAGTGGTAATAGCCACAGTGAGGCTGAGGTCTGGATCTTATCCTTCAGCAATATCCCAGTGAAGTAACTGCCCAGAAAAGTTCCATTTAAAAGAGTCAGCTGCTGGCCTGGATAGTCATGTCACAGCTCCCAGCGCTCAGAAGCACAGCTGCTGTTGGAAGGTCTGCAGGGCCTGACTCAGTATCATCTTTCCATTTCAGCCTAAGCTATAAGACCTTTCCTTATATTTTCTTCCAAAATGTCATCCTTCTCTTTTTGCAAGCTAGAATTTGGACACAGTGAGAAGCATCACTGTGGAGAGACTGGAACCCAAATGGTCTAGAGAAGTCCGGAGTCTGGCCTTTAGATGGCAGTGTGTACCTGTTGAATTGGAATTATGTCACGGGGTAAATCTGTGAAGCAGAAACAATTTGCTAAGGTGGAACTGTGACAAGGTTATATTCTTGGGCTAAGATGAAGTGGAGATCCCACCTAAGATCCCACCTTATCAGAATTTCATTTTTGTCTGGCTGCCTCTGGTTAAAATTCAGTAAACAAACAGGAGGAAATTGGTACGCTTATGTTTTCTTCTTCTAAGTTTGAAGAACATATATTGAAACTTTTGATTTGGATTTAGCAGAGAAAACCTAGATTAATAGTTGCCTGTGATACATTTTTACCTCTCCCTACTCCTTCATGCAAAGGTGCTACGAAGGGTCAACAGAAGTTAATATTATAGTTACATATGATGTGAAAACCAGATATCATGCACCAAATTCCACTTTTGGACAGACAAAGCCATCTGGGAGAGAGATTCATACATACATATAAACCCAGGGATTATCACGTGCACTTAGCAGCAAAATACTAGTCTAATATATAGTCTCTTTGTGCTTTTGGGGAGGAGAAAAGAAGAGCTAATTTTTTGTGTCTTCAAAGAGTCATTGGGGCTGTCACTTTTAATATACACAGTATTTGTGCTGTTCATAAATCTACAACCTATTTTGTTTAGCTTGCAATTGTATTACATTCATATTGTAAAGGCCATTTGGTTTTTTGAACAGTTGAGGTTTTGTTGCATTCTGTTTGTCATTAACAATGGGCAGAGTGCAGGTAAGATCTGCACAGAAATAAAATTGCTCAGTAAACTTCATATTTTATGTAAGCCATATGCATTTTTCTTAGCGAGTTTCTATGAAATCTTTGGGAGCATCTTCGAATATTCGGGGGAAATTTCTCATCCATCTGTAAAACAAAATTAATAGATATTTAGAATTCTATTTTAAATATACCAATTTTTACAAGTGAAGCTATAAATGTACACAGAATATATAAATTCCACTCTAAAAATCATGAGATTCTCAGGGTTAAAAAGTGTAAATTATTTCTAAGCATTCTTTGGAACGCATATACCCTAGATAGGAATGTCTAGTCCTGCATGTCAAAGAATACTCCAAGAACTTCTGATGTGTCCAAAACCAGTAACTTACTTCAAATCATTGACAAATACGTGAGAATTCATGATTAAACAAATGTTTATCAACAGCGTGCATGGGTAATCTCAAAACCCACCAACAGGCAGCAGATAACTTTAGCAGATAAAGACTCACATGACCCCATTTTTTCCCTGAACTTTATCTTTGTTCAAATAAAAGAAGCTACATTGATTACAAATGCTTTATACCTTATGTCCTGTAGCTGTGATGATCTAAAGATTACAGATATCATGTAAGATGTACAGACCAGTCTGCACAAGCCATACTATGCCAATTTTTGTGCAATCATTATTCAACTCAAGAATATTTCTTGGCAAATATATTTACTTTAATACTAATGTAACTTTTATACAGACCAGCAAAAAAAAGTCTTTTCCTGTTTTTATTCACTTGAGTAGTAAACTCCTCATTGGTTACAGGGGTGAAGGATTAATCATTAAATTACTGAGGGATTTATCTTACTCTCACAAACACTGAGAAAAACACTGGTGAATTTAGGGAAACCTGATGCAACTTCATAAATTTTTTAAATTAGGCCATCTATTTGGATTTATTAATAATAAATTCCAGGGCAGGGGCCTGCAATATGATCTAATGCAAACCACAATTTCCAACCCTTTAACATTTTCAGTTTATCATTTCAACTCTCCCTAGACTTCTCTTTGCTGTCTGACAGTCTGCCTTGGATATTTACCTACTATGTGGGTCTTTGGAAGTGGATGTGGTTTTATAGGGCCTATCATTATATCTATGTTGAGAAAAAGTAGCAGTAGCTGTAATGCACCTATATAGCAAGATACAAAAGTGCTTAGAATCTCAGGAAGGGCATAATCTCTTCTCTAGCAGCGAGTGAAAATCAGTAGATGCGTTCATTTTTCTGACATTATGCTTCAGTTCAAGAATTCTTGATGTCAGTACCTGTCCTGCTACACTGCAGGTAAAATTAAAGAATTATGAATGTATCTGGTTCGAAAGACTTACCCTCCAAGTCTATATAGGGCAGTTTTACAGAATTGATGTTAAACAGAGACACAAAACCCAGGGTGGCCTACACGGTAGCCTAACTCTGAATCCACTCTTCAAGTACAAGTTTTTTTGGAAAGCTGTGTTTAGCTCTTGTCAATATCTTTCTGCTAAGGTTAAAGTTTGTACTATGTCTTTTGCTTGTGCTATGGGTTTTTTGGGGGTTTTTTGTTTGTATTGTTGTTGGTTTTTTGTTGTGTTTTGCTTTGTTTTGTTGGTTTTTTTGTTTTGTTTTGTTTTGTTTTTTTTTTTTTTTGTTTAGCGATTTTTGTTATTAGTTTATCACTGATGTAATCTGTTCTAAATTCATGGAGGAACAGTACATGTGGTTGCTGCTTCCTCTGCACAAAATCTTAGTTGAACCTTTCAGCAGCTCTGTCATGTTCCACTGTGGGGAACTGCCAGCGAGGGCAGGAGAGCCAAAAGGCAGGCTGGGGCTGGGGCAAAAGGGGCAAAACCTGGCTAGGGCCAGGGCAAGAAGCAGACCCCACCAGGCTGGAGCCAAAGCAAAAAAATAAGACTCAAAATGCAAGTCTTGAAAAAGTCCACTGAATCACCAAGCCTTGAAAGAAAAAGCACAGTCTCAAAAAACCCTCCCAGACGCTTGTGATGAAGTTACTTTTTATGCCCCTGGCTCCTCCCAAAATCTGTTGCTGACAGGAGACTGTTGTCCCAGTCCAAGCTTTCACCATCTGGCTGGAGAAGCCCCTGTGGGGATTTCAGTGTCTCCTAAGGACTGTCCCATGGGAGGTGCTGCCAGGCAAAGTCCTCCCAGAGACAAGGCTTCTTCTAGTTGCCCCCTGCACGTGGCACATGTGCACCCCTCCTCCACGCGCCTCCAACAGCCATTATTGAAGCAAATCAAAACTAAATTGGCTGCTCACAAGCTCTCTCTCAGTAAATACAAAACTAAAAGGTCCATGTAATTTGGCCAATAGTTACATCTTTCAGTAGCATCTTTGACATAGTGCTTATAAGATCCCAATAATGAGGCAAACTGTAAAAATTTTGACTAATTCATCATAAAAATACCTAAAAAACCCCAACACCCATAACATCATCATGTATCAAGTATCATCATCTTATCGACGCATCTTGAACTACATCTGTATGCTTACTGCAATTTCGTATAAGTCCACCCTACAGCACCTGAAAACAAACAGAGCTACTGGTAGTCTGAGAAGAAAGTTTTGAGAAGAAAGTTAAAGTGAGAAAAAGCTCTGGAGAGGACTCCGAAATCAAGAATAGGGTCTGATTCACTTAGTTCTTACTAAACAATAATTACGTATTAGATTTTACAGCCCTTTGTCTTTTCTTGTTCCTCTGATACAGTTCACATGTGCCACAAACTTGAATACTGATCTTTGCTCATTGCCATGCAAACACACCCTCTTGGCTTAGAGACACACAACAGTTTTACAGGTTCTGTAGAAAAGAGGAAAGTGTGTAATTTGAAAGCAAGTATTCTGTTATGTCTCATTTATGGCCATTAGTCCTCATGGAGTACCTCCTGTTTCAGTGTGAATCCAGACAGAAGCAAGCACAACAAAGGGAACTAGGCTAGAAGGAAATTAGCCATAATTTACTGGCAGCTAATGTGGTATTAGCTCCTAATTTTTGGGGTTCTTTTAGAGTGTGATCCAAGTGGTAGCTGGAAAACTGCTTTTTATACCCAAGGTGTATATGGCAGGCACCTTGCCTGCTGCCATTCCAGGGAATCAAGCTTAACCCTTCTCACCATGACTTTGTGCCGTGTTGCACAGTGCTGTTGCTACAATGCATCAGCTAGACAGAAGAGAAGGACTGTGCTCGTGGGAGAAGTATTTCCTTCTGCAAGTTTATACACTTCAACACAGAAGAGCTCCAGACAGTCTCTGAGAGAGAAAATCTCCAAAAACCTATTGATGAAGATCTTGGATCTCCCTGGTTTCCAAATATATTCCAATCAAGTGCATGTAGAATGGATCAGTTCTTTGTTTCTCCAAGACTAAACATGCCTAGACTTATATTTTATCTTTAATATTTACATTAATGTTATTTCATCTGAGAAAATTATTTTAAATAGATGAAGACCTGCCATATGGTATGTTAAATGATGTAAGTAATTTCACGTGATATTGAACTCAAAATTAATGTTACACAAACTTTGAGGGAGTCAGAAGCAATTAAAATCACAGTTGAAATACATCTTTGGAATTCTCGCCAAGCATAGTGCCTCTTTCCTGACATAAGTGCAAGTAGTTCTGACTCATACAACCACCATGACAGATGAATAAAACACTGGTTTGGAGTGAGGAATTCAGTCACCAGTAGTTTACATTCAAATTTAAGCCTTGAAAGGGCTAGCTTCCTTCAAGTGGATTTCGCCACATCCTTTCAGGACACAGGGAGCCCCCGACTACACAACTGTCTGTTCACTTGTATCTAGACATCATGACTGTAATGAACTCTTGCTGAGTTGCAGGTCTCTTTTGCTTTTAATGATTACTGCTTCTGGTCCTCACCTGAAGTAGCCAGTAACCTGAAGGAAAGGGTATTTTGGAAAAAAGATGACTGAGTGACCTGAAAGTGCACTGTTGTCCTCTTACAGGAAAATAATTTGAGTTCTATGCTTCAGTAAGGGGCAGAGTGGGCTCAATTAATGTCTGATTGAAATAGATAGCTTTCTGACTTTGTTTCTTGCTCTACTAGGCATTTAGGGCCATGTTTATAGAACTTGTGTCATATTTTAATGTTAACCTGTACTCATTAAAAATAATATAAAGATATTCTGCCTAGTTTTGCATTTGCATTTATGTGCAATAAAGCAAGCAGCTGATGAGAGAAGAGTTTGCCACAGGTTCTAATGTTTTTTGTTAACAAAACGCGTAGAGGTGCTAAATTTGTGTTCCAATTTGCGAGGTCAATGGGGATACCACCTCTTTGCCACTACATAATAAATTGAAAAACTTCTCGCTGACACACACTCATTCCAAGGAAAGGCAAAAAGACAGCTATAAATGGTATGAAAATAGATAGAGCCAAGGTGAAGACCATTTACCTATTTTCGAGAGATGATTTCTAAAAAAATAGTTCTCTCTGCCAGCATTGTACTATATTTACACAGAAACTATTCAGGCACATGTGTTTTCAAAGAAGTTGTAATTTCCTGTCAGATTTTTTACAAATCCTTTCTAACAGCTGTAGACGGAAATCCAGCTACTCCTGCAATGAATGACCTTCAGTGTTTGGCTCCCAGAGAGTAAACAAACATTTACTCTACAGAGGAAGCCCTGCTGTGAATGTAACATTAACATTACACTCCTCAGTTGGTTTATTAGAAACTAATCCTATTTCTGCACTGCAGTTTTGACTTCTTGAAAACCAAAGCATTTTCATGGTAAGTCAATCCTGCTAACATTTCAACATAAAAGACTGATAGTGTCAATAATGAAGATTACATAAGACAGAGGTTGACAAGATATGACTTTTGTTTTTACATGCAAGTTTTGTTTAGACAGTATTTGTTTTACCTTTCAGAGCATTAGTTTCCATAAATTCCCTATGTTTTAACTGCATAAGCGATATTTTTAAACATAGCTCTTACACAGGAGTGTACATTAAATATTTGTTCAGCTGATTAAAACAGTTCTACATTTATTTAATGTTTGAACAGTAAACAGTTTGTTGAGGGCTGAAATGTGTTCTTGCACATACGCATACACATATTCAGGCCTCATTAGAAGGGTTCCTGTTGTGAAGGTGCTTTGCCTAGGTGATACTCGGCATTAACTACCCTCAGAAAAACCTTCCTTTAGTAAATGATTCAGTCTTAATACTTACTGCTAGTAGATGACACTTTGGGAAGGGTAACACAGAACTTCTTTCACATCTGTGCAAAAACTTACCATGAAAAGGGAAAGAGCCTCTTGTCTCCATAACATTGCAGATGTAGTTCACCTCTACACAGCTATGTCCTTTGCAGTGTACCCTTTCCACATGTTGTTTAAACATGAAAGAAACTGAAAAGTCATCTAGATTAGTTGGAGGAATTCTGAGCCTGGGTTTGATACTGGTTGTACACAAGAGATTAACAGTTTGGGAGGAAAATGTTTCCTTTCACAAAGCTTGGCTAAAGTCATGAAGGAAAATGTGGTAAAACATTTTCTGTATTATTTGTTTGACCATAAAATTTAGAGTTCAATTTTTGTCTTTAAAACTAGCATTATCTTTCCAAAATCTTTCCATTATGTTCCATTTGTTTTGAAATGCTTTCTGAACTATGTATACGCAGCAAGCAAATACATAATAGACTATTTTCCTGCCTGTTTCTAGTCTGTACAATCAACTCAGCCATGGAGAAGATGAAGGGTCCTTTCATCCAGTTCAATGTAAGAAATAATAAAAATTCTGCTTTAGAGCCAGTCAGTCCTTGAGTACTCTGTGATTAACATCAATCCAGCTCCACAGCTTTTGGTAGATTGCACGGTAGGGTTGATAATGTCCTGGTGTCACACAAAGCACCAGCATTCCATATGCCTGAATACAAACCAGCTTTCTCACTTCTGGCTATATTGGCTCCCTGTTGGTTGACCTATCAGGAACGAAAAGCAGTAAAACTTCATTTATGTCCCTTAAATTAGTACTTGTCAATCAACTGCACTGTGTGAGTTGTGTAATGGTAGAGTTGATAGTGATTTCAGCTTTTTAGCATTGTTGAACCTAAGTTAAAAGCTAGCAAGTGACTTGGCTCAATGTTTTCTCTTTTGCAGTCAGTTGGCACTGTCACTGAGTAATTTAGTTTGGATGGGACCTCTACGTGTCGTGCAATCCAACCTCGCTGAAGCTGGTCCAGTTAAAGCAGGTTGCTCATGGTTTTGTTCAGATGAGCTTTGACCATCTCCAAGATGGAGATTCTACAATGTCTTTCAGCACATGGTCCAATGTTTGACTCTTCTCATGCTGTAAAAATTTTGCTCATGGGAAAAGCTACTATTTTCTTACTGCTGTGACTATGCACCTTCTATTAATATATAGCTGTGGTCTAATCTGATGGTTGCAGATGAAAATTGTATGACTTCTGTTCCTAAGGCTGAATAAACCCTTTCTCTCTGAGGTGTTTCTCTTCTTGCAACCACCTAACCCCCACGGTTACTGGACATGCTTCTGGATGTCCACACCCATCTTGTGCTGAGAAGCCTGAAATTGAATAGAGTGCTCAGAGGTAGTCATGAAAACACTGAGGAGAAGGGAATAGTCATTTCCATAGACATGCTGGCTGTGGTCTTGCCAATACAGACCACTTTGCTTTATTTGCTCCTGCAACTTGTTTTTTTCTGAACTACCATACACAGATGTAATAAAAAATCCTAAATGCTTCTCTGACACGTGTTGGAAGGAAGACAGTTCAGAAAACTGTCTGAAGCAAGACGGTGGCTGATACTTTAGCAGATGTATCTTGTGTCGGTATGAGTTTCTATCTCTCCGCTCCTATTTTTGATATGGTGTTAAGAGTTTTGTTTTTCACGAAGTCAGTATTTATCCATTAACTTCTCCAAGAACTGCTGAAGTTACAGGTAGGACCTGTGCATCGTGGCCAGAATGCCATGCCATGATATTGCATTACCGGGTGCTACTTAAAAATTTTTAAAATTCAACAAGTAGGCAACTCTGCAGAAAATTTTATCATTGATAAACTGGTGAAGGACAAATAATTTAATACTATATCATGTATCCTTGAAACATAATTAACTCTGCCATGGAACATGCCCTGCATTTTTTACTATTTTAGACCTACAACTTTGGATAAGTAGCCTGTGATTTACTGGCATCCAGGAATATCTGACAATGGTAGGTTCTTGATCTAGAAGAACCAGAATAACCAGCATTGTTTTAAAAAGCACTGTTTCATGGCATTATTTTATGGTAGTTACAGCAAAGTAGGTGTGTGCACGCAGCCATGTTCGTTGAGGAAAAAATGCACAGAGTAGGTGTGAACAATTTCTATTCTGAGCTAGCAGCATTTTGTACCCCGAAAGGTAAGGGATAATAAATGGTAGGTATGACTGAGAGCTATTTGCTCTTTGTTTGTATCTGATTTAGTGATATGTTGTTTTAAAACCCTCATTGTAAACAACAAATAAAAGAGGCTGGATTGATAACCTTATGGGGAGTTAGTGTAAAAGGGAAAAATTGCCCCCTCAGTATGGTGTGATCATTTCTATGAGGTAATATTTAGTGATCTTCAATGTATATGCAAAAGTAATGCAATAATATAAAAAGATTTAGGGTAAATTTGAATAGTAAAACAGTAAAAATATATTTTTTAAAATAAACTACATCAATCCAATTTTCCTCATGATAGAATCCACTTTTTCTATATTTTTATTATGCCAAGACCTCAATATTTTAAAGATCCTCTCTGCATACATGCAAAGTAAAGTGAAAGTTTTGAAATACAATAGAAGATTACATCTAATGTGGTGTGTCCAATTCACACACTAACTTCAAGGACTGTTAGGACTATTCGTCAAGAGACAGAGAAAGTGGTCACAGGCTTCAGATGCTAGTGGGAAAAGAATAACGGGAAATTAATAAAAAGATCCAAACACTTGAGAAACAGAGCATGAGTGATTCTTTTTAGAATTGGAAAGTATAAGACTTGTGTCTTCCTAGGGCAAATAGTTGCCTGGACCATTTTAATGAGTGATTTTTGATGGTGTAAAGTGTTCAATTTCAAATATTAATTCCCTGCTAGAAGTTGCATTCAAACCCTTTATAAATTATTCTGTCAGGAAAAGCAGATATTCTTAGATATATGCCCATCTGATACTTAGTTTTCAAAGCCTCAGCCCAGGTTCTGGTTAGTCTTGTGGTCAACAGTCACGAAGGACAATAGTTATGTCACATGTGGTGAGGATGATTACAAATGACAAGAGAATGAGTCAAGGTAAGCATTGGCATAAAGTTAGAGTGCCATTACTAGAATTATTCATATAAAGAATTTGCTAAATATGAATTATTTGTGTGCTAGATTGTTTCTTTAGACTTAGGGCATACACATGCACTGTTTTAGAAATCTGAAGGACTAGGTGAGAACTTTTTCTTTGAGCATAACTCTATCTATCTATCTATTTATCTATCTATTTATCTATCTAACTACCTTCTATCTCTACCTAGCTATAATCACCTAAAAATACTCTTTGCCTTTTGAATGAACAAGCTAACAATGTGTGCAAAGTCTCATCTTTTTTGAAGAACACTGGAAAACTTACCTGCTAATGGTTTACAGGTGGAAAAAATCAATTCGCCTCAATTCATGAAGAAGATTTAGCTTCAAAGGAGCATGTCTTGAACAGCAGTTCTTAATGCATTATTAACATCTCTAGATAAAATACCATAGAATAATACAGTGGTTTGGGTTGGAAACAACCTTAAAGATCATTTAGTTCGAACAGCTCTGCCACAGGCAGGGACACATTTCACTTGACCAGGTTGCTCAGAGCCCCATCCAACCTGGCCTTGAACACTTCTAGGCATGGGGCATCCACAGCTTCTCTGAGCAATCTGTTCCAGTGCCTCACCGCCCTCGCAGTAAAGAATTTGTTCCTAATATGTAATCTAAACCTGTTCTCTTTCAGTTTGAAGCCATTCCCCCTTGTCTTGTCACTGCATGCTCTTACGAAGAGTCTCTCTCCATCTTTTTTGTAGGCTCCCTTCAGGTGCTGGAAGGCTGTGATTAGGTCATCCAAAAGCCTTCTCTTCTCCACGATGAACAATCCTAGTTCTTCCCTCATAGGAGAGGTGCTCCATCCCTCCAATCCTCTTGGTGGCCTCCTCTGGACTCTCTCCAACAGGTCCACGTCCCTCCTGTGCTGGGACCCCAGAGCTGGATGCAGGGTTCCAGGTTGGGTCTCACCAGAGCAGAGCAGAGGGGCAGAATCCCCTCCCTGCCCTGCTGCCCACGCTGCTTTGGGTGCAGCCCAGGGCACGTTTGGCTTTCTGAGCTGTGAGTGCCCATGGCTGGGTCATGTCCATCCTCTCACCCAGCAGCATGTCCAAGACATTCTCAGCATGGCTGCTCTTGATCTATTCATCTTGATCTATTCATCCCCTAGCCTGTGTTGGTACCAGGGACCATGTGGAGCACCTTGCGCTTTGTTTTGTTGAAACTCAAGGGATTCCCATGGGACTCATTCTTGAGCTTGTCCAAGTTCCTCTGGATGGCATCCCATCCTTCATGTGTATCAGCAGCGTCACTCAGCTTGGTGTTATTTGCAGATTTGATGAGGGTGCAAATCCCTTGGTCTGTGTCATTAATGAAGATATTAAATAACACTGGTCTGATGCAGACCCCTAAGGGACACCATTTGTCCCTGATGTCCATTCGGACCCTGAGCCACTGACCACTGCCCTCTGGATGTCTAACTGGACTGTCTAACCACTTGCTTATCCATCTAACAGTCCACTCATCAAATCTATACCTCTCCCTCTAAGAAAGATGTTGAGGAGAACTGTGTCAAAAGCCTTCACAGAAATCTACAGAAATGACATCTGTACTCTTTCCCTTGTCTATTGATGTAGTCACTCTCTGATAGAAGGCCACTGGGGTTGTCAGGCAAGACTTGACAAGCTTGGTGAAGCTGTGATGGCTGCTTCAAATCATCTCTCTGTCCTCCATATGCCTTAGCATAACTTCTGGGGTGATCTGTTCCATGATCTTCCTAGGCACAAAGGGAAGCTGACAGGTCTGTAGTTCCCCGTATCCTCCTTTCTTTCCTTTTTAGAGATGGGTAGAGTGTTTCACCGTTTCCAGTTCCCTGGGACTTCACCCAACTGCCATGACCTTTCAAATATCATGGAGACTGGTTTGGCAACTACATCAGTCAATTCCCTCAGGACTCTCGGTTGCATCTCATCAGGTCCCATGGATTTATATATGTTCAGGTTCCTCAGGTGGTCACAAACATGATCTTTACTCACAGTGGGAGGGACTTTGCCCCCACCAGTCCCCATCCTGCTCTCTGTCCACTTGAGAGGTGTGAGAAGAGAGGTTGCTGTTGAAGACTGAGGCAAAAACTTGAGTACCTCATCTTTCTCCCCATCAGTTGTTACCACTTTTCTAGCCTTGTTTATCAGAGGGTGTTACACCTTCTTTGACTTTCGTCTTCTGGTTAGCACACCTGCAGAAGCCTTTCCTGTTATGCTTTGTGTCCCTTTCCAGGTTCAGTTCCAGGCTGTTGTTCCTCACCTCATCCCTACACAACTGAACTTCATCTCTAGGCCCTTCCCAGGCCACCTGTCCTTGTTTCCACTGTCTGTGCATTTGCTTCTTCCCCCTTAGTTTGACCAGCAGTTCCCTACTCAGCCATGCCATCGCAGGCCTGTCATGCCTGATTTCTTGCTCTTGGGGATTGCCAGGTCTTGTTCTCTATGGAAGACTTCCTTAAAGATCTACTGGCTCCATTCCGCTGTTCCTGTGGACAGTTTTCTGGGGGATCCTATTGACTATCTCTCTGAAGATCTGGAAGTTTGCTTCCCTGAAGTTCAGAGATCTAACTTTACCCCTTACTTGACCCACAGCCCCCAGGATATGCAAACTCCACCAATGTAGGATCACTGCAGCTTGGGTTGTCTCCAATCTCAATGGCCCCAGCTAGCTCACTTGTGTTGGTCACCAACAGATCCAGTAACACATTCCTCTGGTAGGTCTGTCTACTGCCTGGATCAGGAAGTTGTCCTCCATGCATTCCAGCAGTCTCCTGGGTTGTCTACAGCTCTGTGTGCTACTTTCCCAGGAGATGTTGGAATGGTTGAAGTCCCCCAGCAGGACAAGAGCCTGAGAGCAGGATCCTTCCTCTATATGAAGAAAGATGTGGCTTCATGAACAGCCTCCTCTTGATCAGGGGCCTGTACTGAACACCAAGCATGAGGTTCCCTTTTTTGCTTCAGTGTCTGATTCTACAGGCTTTTAGCCAGTTTGTGATTGTTCTTCAGGGACAACTCTTCACACCTGATTCAGCTATTGATGCAAAGGGAAACTTCTCCCCTTCTCCTTCCTCCTCTGCCTCTTCTGAACAGCCTGTAGCTATCGATTGTTGCCCTTTAGTTAAGAGATTCGTCCCACCAAGTTTCAGTGACAGCAAAAAAGTCCTAACTTTCCAGCAGCACAGTATCTTCCAACTTCTGCTGTTTGTACCTTGACAGAAATGCAGCTGACCTCCCAGATGTGTCACCTTCCTAGAGGAGCACCCCTCCACTCCTTTCATATATTTTCCTGGGGTTTCCCTGTTGGCTTCTCTTACCTCAGGAGTCCCTGGCATATCTCCGTAAGACTGAAGGTCTGCTCCAGTGTGGCCAGCACAGTCTAGACTCACCAGCTGAGGGCCCTTGCCAGCACCCTGTCCACCTAGCCTTTTCCTCCTGTCTGACAGCTTGCCAGTGACAAGTCAGATGTTGCCCTCCTTCCCCATCACATCTAGAATATGCTGTTGTCTTTTTAACAGCAAAACCCACAGGTTTTTAACCATAGCATTTCTGTCAGGCATTGGAATCCTGCTTAAGAGTAAGATTAACCTGTGTAAGGACTGATATTCCTTCCTCATATAAAAAAACCCAAAATGAATCCACAAAAAAATCAAACAAAAAAAATGCATACACCCACCCATCCCCCAGTAAAACATAAAATCTGAAGCTGGAAACTATTCAGCTTCCTTTTATATAACAAAATATGTAGCTGCTTCATTAATCTAGTTTAGCATTGTGCATGATTTTAAGTGAGAAAACCAATTAATATATTTGAAAAGCCAACTACAGGAATAATTCACTAACTGTTAAATAAAATTGAAAAAGAGGGATTGAATGTTATCTTCCACTTGCTCTTTCAGTTCAGCAAAATTAATGGAGGAAGGGTTTCATACCTTGCCAGTGTCTCTGCAGGAATCCTGATTTCTGCTTCGTTCAGTATAGGCCTAAGGGCAAGCCAATGTTTGCTGCAATTTTCTGCAATAATAGCAAGACAATTTAGCAGTAATGGATAAGTAGGGAGAAAATTAAGCAGTTTGCTGAGATACAGAAATGAAGCCAGAAAATACTTGGCCTCATCTTAGGCTTCAAATTCATAGTCAATTCATTAGTGTAATTTAGTCCTTCCATAAGACTTTGAGTGATAAATTTTACTAATACATTTGAAATACCATCTGTAAGAAGAATTCACATATTGGTGAGTAAAATTAAAGGATGGAGTAGAATGAATTCTTCCTTTTCATTGGGTACATGAAGACCTATAAAGACCCTTGCAAAAGTTACTCCTTCTACTTATGGTAAATAGATAATGCTAAATGAAAACATTAAAAAATTGCACTTACATTTGTGAAAAAAAAAAACAACCTTGTGGGGAGGGAGGGTGGTCAGAATATTTGCTGAGCCTTAATTTTACTTTTGACTGTCTTGTTTGGGGTTGACTTGTAGGCAGATCTCTGTTTTCTGTCAGATTCAGCACCCACTTGGAAAACTGGCAGTGCTGTAAGGTCATTATTGGCTCAAATGGATTGTTTAGAATTAAATCTTAAATAATGGGCTTTAAACTGGTTTGTTTTTTATAAATAAGCAGAAGTGCAATCTCAAAAAATCTAGCTCAAGTGATCAAACCAGCAGTACTGGGCTTAATCACTAAACTCAACCTCTTTAGTTCTCTGAACAAAAGCTCAAAAGCCACTCAGGTGAAATAGTTTGCTTAAAATTTTTACAAATCCTATACAGTGCAGTAACAACAAACCAAGAAAATCTTAATTGCTTGGCGAGACAAATTAACTGTATTATGTTTAGGCATGAGAATATAATAGAATATGCAATAGGGATCTTAGTGGCAGCCTTGTACTTACTTTCATTCCCAGACTGATGACGTATATACACACTGGAGTCCTACAAGAATGAAAAAAATGGACAAGTTGTCATGATTTATGCTTTATTAGGTAGAAATATAATTTGGATCAAGTTGTGCAAAATACTTGGGTTCTATGGTACAAAATCTGGTAGTGAGATCTAAATTCTTAAATGGTGTGGTTGATACCAGGCATTTGGAAGCCAGGCTAACAGAGAAGCATATGAAATATTTCACATAAGGGGATGGGAACTGAGAAAAGAGACTTCTCCCCTCTACCTTTAGTCAAGAGCTATCCCTGACAGAAGTGGAAGTCAGCAGGTCGCAAGAAAACCCCAAACAAACAAATAAAATAGAGAAAACCTTCATCAAGACCTACATTCTCTTGAGGTATCTTGAAAGAGATGCACTCAGCGTTTCTCTTCTTACCTGTAAGAAGGAGGTACCATAGAAAGAAAAGATGGTCTGAAAGTTGCTTTTTCTTATTTCCTGACACTCTCAATTAAGGAAAACTAAAGTTGACTAGTTAAAAAAAAACAAAAACAAAGAAACAAAGAAACCAAAACCAAAACAAAACCCAACTCAGAACAAAGAGGTCATCAGTAGTTATTCTGAATTTATAGAACGGGTTTTGATCGGCTGAAGCAACCTAACCCATGGGAGAAGCTGAGTTCACATCCCCCTTAACGATACATTCTTTGATCAGACACAAAAAACCAACCCACCAACCAAGCCACCAACCAACGCAAACCTAAAAAACCAGAAAACCAAAAAAACAAAGAACCAAAGAATGAAAACCAAAGAAAGATTGTTAGAATAGACAAAGCCAAGCCCTTGAATTTTCCAGTCATCCCACGAGTCACTCCAGACAGATTAACTTTGTTGATGGAATTTATATCGATGGAAGCAGATTCAGGAGATGCAAGGTAATAAAATGTTTGGATCTCAAAGCCAAGATAAATCTGCACTCAGAGTGATCTGTGATAATCACTGGAAGTCAAGTAATAGTCTTGGGATAATGGAGGTAGATTATGGAATATATTGTGTTACTACTAACATTCTTCAGTGCTGAGGAAGTAAGTCTTACAAACATAAAGACAGTGGTAGTGCTTTGATGAATTTTCTTTCTGGCATTGGGCTTCTTTGAAGAAGAAAATGATAGTGAAAGGTAACTAGAATAAGGTAATTTTTCTAGATTAAAACATTACTTTTGCAAATAAAGCCATAGATAAGTAAAAGGGGAGAAATCCACAGCTTGCTACAGTGAGATCTTTTTTAATAAAAAGAAAGAATTAAAAGTTAAAGAGCACATGGGAAAGATGCAATGCAGTTGGGAGAAACAGTTTCCATTGCAAAGTTAGAAATATATAAACATTGGTCTCATGGGGCAATCGTGCAAGTGGCTGAGTATATCTGGTAGGGGATATACAGATTTCAGCACTGGTGTACTCAGGAGAGATGAGACTCAGACTAAGCCACACAATGCTAGCATGGTTATTGTCACTCTTAGTGTTTAGGAACAAATCAGCTATCTAGACTAGGTGCAGTTTTGAAAAGTAGTTTGTCATTGGCTATACGACAATTTCAGTTTTGCTTGGACTGAAGATAACTGAATAGGTAAAAGAATAATATTGTACCCGCCATGGAAATTACTCTTATTTTGGGAAACTGATTTTAATGCCGAATAAACTTCTATGATGACTATATTGCTGTGATTGTAGAGGGCCCACTAACAAAGTGAAGTACGAGTGACCACTTTTACCCTCTCGTTAGGAAGGCACTGTGGGGCTTAGGGGGATTTTTGGGGGTTTTTTTTGTGTTTTAAGAGTAGTAATTTTAATAGTATCAAAGTAACTGATGTTAGTCTTGGAGCATCATTTATATGCTGCTTTTATTTGGAGGGAAATGGATCCAGGTAGAAAGAATTACTAGCCTGTATCTAAAAATTCCACACTTGCTGTGCATGTATACATACAGGCTGACAACATAAACATAGGTTTGCATGTAAACCCCTAGGTTAAAACAAACTAAATAAAATTTGTCCTGTCTATATATATATTTATAAGTATTAGAACAGAGTAATAAGACAGAAATTCATACATACAAAGAAAATAATGTGGTGGAAGTGATAGGCAACAAATACTAGTGATACCTCAAGGGAGTGTCCAGTAGTGTCAAGACCTGTTCCGGATGCAGGGGCACTGGGGAGAAGGCAGGACTGCTACAGTTCCCGACTGGAAGGCAGAATATGTGAGAGGGTGCACAGGCAACATTTGCCTGAGGCTGTCTCTGACAAGAACAGGATAAGACCTATAGTTCTGCCAAAAGGAAACAACTTGTGACTTTACATAGCAGCAGCAGTGGAAAACGATCTCATGGAAAACTTTGGAACCCAAATATTGTTGAAAGTCACGTGGGATTTAATCAAATATTGTTCACAAACTGAGCTACTTGGTAAACTGTAAAAACTTGAACCATTTTGGAATTGTTGTGATTAATTTTAGTCTGATACAAAGAAGTTGTGACATTAAGCTTCCATGGTTTTTATTCCAGACTGGGAAGACGTGGGGTGTGCACTTTGGAGATACTTACCTCCATTTCAGTGAGAGTATTCCCCAAGCTGCACCACAAAGGACGCATAGGTACCGGCTTGAACTATTATATAGAATACTGGAGACTGAAGCTAGTCTAGTTTTACCTCCCCCTCTCCCCAGGACCACTACCTCAAGTCTTTAAGATTTATGCAGGACAAATATAACCGTGATTTTTTTGGTGTTTTTTTTTTTTTTTTATGTCTTCTGTGAGAAGATCTTGCTCTCTAAAGGTCAGAGTTAAGGCAACCAAAATGTTAACCTTCATTGGCTGAGTATTTGCCTGTAGTGCAAATCAAGAAGAGAGCAAAAAAAGAAGGTGGGAGATGGAGGGAGGCCAAAGATAGGCAGAATGGTGAGTGTGAGCTCTAAGAACAGAGAATTGATGTGCTTACACTTGTGATAATAGGATGTGTGAGGCAAATAGATAAAGCTGTCTCTTCAGACAATGCTGCCAAACAAGCCTTCTGAATCACCCTAGCAGGCCTGAACATTCATCCTTCCTCCGTCCTATTATTCTTTCTATCTTTCAGTTTGATGCACGCTGAAGTGGCAGGCTAGAAACTGCTCTCCTTGTCTGAATCTCCTGCTCCTCCTCTGCCTGATTCCCCTCCTGCCCACCATGCAGCCTTGCCGGCTGGCTTGCCTCCTCCTCCTCCTCCTCCTGTTCTTTCTCCACCTGGTGCCACCTGGGACAGTCACTGGCTGCCTCATGCTGGGGAAGTTGGTGCTTGGGTTTCTCCTGCCCTTCTGCCTCCTCTCTCTTCTGTGGAGAGTAGTCTTCCTGTAGGAATGCTTTCTGAGTGCCTGTGGCTGGTGTTTGAGGTGTGGCAGGCAGCCACAACTGCAGAGAGTGCTAGGGACATGTACAGGTGCAGCAGAGCAAGAAGACATTCAGGTGTTTATCTTTCGTTTCCCCAGTTAGTGAGGTTCTGGTAGAGCTGAAATTGTATTTCAGACAAAGGAATGTTTTACATAGTAACATAAGTATAAAGACACACATGAAGTCACATGCCATAGCAATAGGCAGCTGATTTACTGGAATCAAATTAGCAATCAAAAAAGTTACCAGATGCTTTTCTCATTGATTAACTGAACGAGTTCATGTCTAATTCTACAGTGGATGAACTTTTAACTAATAGAGCTTCATATAGAAAACGCTTAGCGTTTCAAAATATATCACAAAGTAGTCATAAATACCTTCAAGTGTCAATATCTGTTTGGGAAATAAATATTAAGATGACGAAAGATAGGCGATTCATTTGGTGATCCTTAAATACGTATGATAGTTACCTTACCATTTAATCGGTCTTGCTTATTTCACATTATGGCCTAGTCTATGGACTGTAGTTTTATTGCATGAGAGACCTTTTGTTCTTATTGCACTTTTTTTCTTAAATTTGTTTAATGGACAAAAGAATAAATAACTGTTCAAAGCTGGAAAGAAGATTTTGTTGAAATAACACGTAGAGGTTTTTTTGCCAAAACATGACTTTATTATACAGATTACCTTGGTTATCTCCTGCACATTTCCAAAGCCAAAACCTTAATATTTTATATAAAAAATATATTGAGTGATGTCTAATTATGTCCTTTGTCTTCACATATCAAGAGTGAGACAAGAGGGGGTGACTCATGAAGAGCATTGGCTGATATACCCCTCCAGAGCCATTCCATTTCTCTTCACATATGAAGATAAATGTTGCAACAGAGCTCGCTCATCAGATGTAATATATAATGTATGTATTCTTTTCCACATGCCACTCTTGAGGACTGGAATGGCTTGAAATGACAGGCACAGAAAATTAAAAGCTCTTCGAAGTAGGGGAGTAATGGGTTTTGAAGGGAGTAAAACTTTTGATGAGTTGACACTATTTCATCTGTGAAATAAAAGCAATTTTACTTTGACACAGTCAAAGGAGGAATATTTATGTCTCTTATGACGTAAATATACACAGCTTGCATATATGTTCAAGAGAAATTATCTGAGCTATGCTGATGGCTTTGAAGACAGACAGAGCTAGTATAAGAACATTACTTGTTCAGTGTTGTGGAGCCTGATTCAATTCATCCAAGAATCCTCCAGTAACTGCTGATGTAATTTCAAAACCTTCTTCAATAATATTTGAGTTGTATTGGGAATCCAGAGAGGTCTCAGCTGACTGGAAGTTGATGAACATTGTCTTGATTTTCAGGAAGGGCAAGAAGGAGGGCCCTGGAAACTACAGGCCTGTCTGTCTCACTTCAGTGCCTGGTAAAGTTATGGATAAGATTATTCTGGCGATACTGAAAAACACCTGAAAGGCAGTGCAGACATTGGTCACAGCCAGCGTGGATGAAAGTCCTGCTTATCAAATCTGATTTCCTTTTAGGAAAGGAAAAGATAAGCCGCCTAATTGATCATGAGAAGCCAGGTGGATGTAAACTTTCTGGATTTCAGTAAAGTTTTTGATGCTGTCTCTCACAGGATCCTTCTGGACCTAATGTCCAGCTCACAGCTGGATAACCCCATCATGGGATGGGGGAGCAGCTGGCTCACGGGTCGGGCACAAAGGGTGACAGTGAATGGGGTGACATCAGACTGGGGACCTGTCACTGGTGGGGCTCCACAGGGCTCCATCCTCGGCCCTGTGCTCTACAATAACTTCATTAACAACCTGGGGAAGACATATGAGGAGCAGCTGAGGTGACTTGGTCTGTTCAGCCTGTAGGAGACTGAGGACAGACCTCACTGCAGTTCCGACTTCCTGGTGAGAGGAAGAGGAGGAACAGGCACTGATCTCTCTGTGGTGACCAGTGACAGGACTCAGGGGAATGGCCTGAAGTTGTGTCAGGGGAGGTTTAGATTGGATATTAGGAAAAGGTTCTTTACCCAGAGGGTGGTTGAGCACTGAACAGGCTCCCCAGGGCAGTGGTCACAGCACCAGCCTGACAAGAGTTCAAGAAGCATTTGGGCAATGGTCTCAGGCACCTGCTGTGACTCTCGGGGATGGTGCTGTACAGGGCCAGGAGTTGGACTCAAAGATCCTTGTGGGTCCCTTCCAACTTGGCTTATTCTGTGATTCTGTGATACATAGCATGATATTGGCTGGTGTTCTTAGTGTGGCAGCGACATTTGCTAACTCTACCCTCAAGACCTTTAAGTACTTTGCTGAAGTTGATCTTAAATACTTCAGATGTTGCTTTAAAAAGTGCCCATAAATACTATGCTGGCTGGATAAAGAATATACATTCATAATTTTAAAATGTAAAGAAAAATGGGAAGTGTACCTGTCAAACGAAAATTTGACTATAATTAGAAGCTTTCAAAGAAAAATAAATAGCTTATTTCCATCAAACAGGACGGCTTCAATACTGTGATTTTCAGGTTTATAATTGCAACATATGGCACTTTTAAGTACCATCATATTATAATGACACCTGTGAATGTATAGTCATGTCACAATTTTTAAGAAGAATAGTTGTACTTTTGTGTTTTAGATACCCATGCTTAAGAAACTCATCACTTCTTTGTTCTTTCTTTTTTAACCATATAATATATAGTTATGTATTGCTTTGGAAAATTTCAAAAATTAAAGGTTCTAAGCAATTGAAAGTTTGGTGTATCTGCATGCAGAAGTATAAACAGATCCTATAAATTATTTGTGTTTTACTTGCTGTCTGTGTTGGTTTGGCTATTGATAAATAGGAGTGGTCAGCTGCTAAGCAGGACTTGGCTGTTTCTGCTTGAGGAAATGAAGCTATCTGTAAATAAACACTACAGCTTTTTCTTTGGGCTTATTGCTGTGCTTTTCCCATCAGCCCTCTCCCTTCTCCTACGGGGTGGGGAGGGGAGGGAGGGGCGGGATAGGGTATTTTGCAGATTTTGGGCCACTTTTCACAGAATCACAGAATATTCAGAGTTGTAAGGGGCACACAAGGATCATTGATTCCAACTCTTTAAGTGAATGGCACGTATGCGGAAGGAACCCATGAACATGGCTTTATTAGCACCACGCTCTACTTTATCCAAGCCTCTTTACTGTATATATGTTAAAAAACATAAAGGATTTTATACTGAGTATCATGAGGATCTTTCAGCTATTTTTACAGCAGTACCCGTATCTTGTCTACTCTCTAGGATGTAAATAATGAGCACACTTAGTCCTCTGATTTAAATACACAAACTTGTAGAAATAGCTTAGGCATCTTTATTTAGTTCTTTCCATTAGTTACTCGTATGTAACTGATAGCATGCATAGCATGCCTACAAAATTGACTACAAAGTGTGTAAGCCTCTCTCTGTCTTCACAGGAGTTCTGTTCTAATGGAGCAGCTGAAACCCTGGAGTTTTACACCCAGCTAATACATGTTGTATGCTGATAATACTATGCAAATTTTAGACCCATTTTTTTCCTGCATTACATGTTAGGCACCATAAAAATCATCACTTTGGACAAACTTAAATTTTTTGTTAAAAATCTACTAATACCACATTACCCTTGAGATAACCACTTGAATCCTTGAATTGGTCTTGGCTTTGTTCTTGCCCAGTTTTAGGGTTTCTTTGTGCTACATATCATAGACATATAATACTGAAAGCTCCCTCTTTTTTTTTATATGCAATTCTTGTCTTGGAAAAGAACATTTGAACTTTCAAGGCAGCTGGGCAGGGAATGCTCCTATTCTGGCCTTTGGTCTGCATGCACAAAGGCAGATTAATGGATGGTGTAGATACCTTGTCTTCCTACAGGCAAGTGAGAATGAAACATTAATTTAGTAGTACCAACACAGGTCTTTTTGTGGCAGCTCAACCTTGCTCCCACACCCACAACAGATTGTCTTCCTAGATTCTGTTGCATTTGAGAAGCTGCATAACTGTGACATAGCTGGATGGAAAAGAAAAATATTTTTCTCCAGACTAAGAAGCCTTTTTGTATTATCAGCATTTTCATATGGTGCAGGGGTTTTTTTTACTGAAATATTTATCTGAAAAAATTGAAAGGAAGCCAAATTTGCTTGATACGGAAAATGTCTGGTTTTTTTATGGTGCTACATCATGGCAGCATAGAACAAAAAGAAGGACTAATCATCAGCTGGTCCATATCTTAATTATAGATTGTATTTATTGAAGAAAAAGGAAAATTGGATTAAGACATTACTTCATTTGGCACTTCCATGGGCAAAAGGGACATTTCCTTGTATTGATTTTCAGATGCAGTTCCCTATTCACCACAATTTGGTTCCTGTAGTAATTGGTATAGAATCAATATTTTTTTATGTACCTCTCAGCCCACATCCCAAACGAACTGGTTTAAATAGACATTTGTTTAGGTATTACAAGGGATACCTAAACTCTTTGAAGGGCTCTGTATGAACAGGAATCAGAAATTACTCATTCCCTGAAATTCAAACTGGAATAAACCATCTCAAAGCAACAAAAGGAAAGCACAAGTTTATTGTAAAATCATTCCAGTTTGTATTCCTAATAGATTTTGATGGAAAACTAAATGAATCATCTTATCTTTTATTTGTGAGGAGAACCTTGGAGCAGCTGCTAAGCTTTCCCCAGACACAATGTACATTTAGAGTGGTTGGACATTTCTGGTTAGTTTGCAGGCTGGCCTGCAGTTGTTATGCTCCCTACAAGATGTGTTTGCTCAAGGGGTCCAGTCATCATGCTAAATAAAATCATTCACTTTGGTCGGCAAATATTGACTCAAGCTGTTACGCTTTTATGTATTTCAGAGACTCACAATGTTTGAGAGCTCAGCAAGCAAACAAGAACAGGTACAGGAAGTTATTGTGATGTTTTGGACTCATGTTTGTTTTTCTACTGCTGATGTATGTTCTCCATTTTATGTGGCTTGTTGCTAATGACCTTGTTATATAGTGCACTGTGGCTGATAAGGCCAAAGGCTTTAATAGAATACAAATACATTTCACATTTCCACTTGAAGAGTTTAGTTTAATTGTGTTTTGAAATGTACTGTACCCGAAAGGCGCTCTCTCCTCTGTAATGTACTTTCTAGAAATAAAAGCTTGTGAAGAATAGAATGTATAATGGGGTAAGGTGTAATGGACAGTTTTCTATTCATTTAGAGCTGTATCTGATACCATCACTCAGCACAAATCTAAACAATTCTGAGCTATGGAGGAAAATTAAAAAGGGGTCAGAAATAATGGCTTTTCTGAGTGTCTGGTATATTCATTTTTCTGAGGGAGAGAAGCAAGGCAAATTCTGAAAAAGCTCCTAGAGTTTCTTAACTTTTACTGAATTATGTCACTCCAGAAGTAACATGACGATAGTCTGAATTAAAATTTATCTTCAGAACTCATTGTTGAAGTCAGCATTGTGCAGTACTGATCTTGAAGAACTGTTGCTAAAACAGCACTACTTCAAAAAAATTGAGGAGGAAACGTGTGAAGGAGTTTAGAAAATACTGTATGCTTTAGTGTGTTGAGTATTTTTTTTTTAAATTAAGCCATTATTTCACTTCCTCATTGGTGGCTTGCAAGTAAATGGAAGTTGCACTGCCAACCTTGGAAGAGCTGGCCAGAAATGGCAGGAGGTGGAAGAGCTGGAATGTTTCAAAAACATTCTGTCCAAATCTGGCTTTAAGTTCCTGGTCTTGAAATAAGATAATTTATCTCACTGAGGGTTTTGTTTCTTTATTAGGTTATCTTTATAGCAACATATTGTGTGAAAATAGGTTAAGGACGTTTATCAGATTGGTATTAGTGTTGCTAACTTTCTTCTGTTGCCATAATGGGGCTGAAAAGTCATCTTTTTTGGAGCATCTAAGGTAATATTTAGACACAAGTGAGGGAGTTCAAAGGAAGAATGGGCAAGCACTTAAACATGAGATATCCTTGTGGATTACAAAAGGCATGGCTCATGTCAAGTTAAAGGTATCCCCCAACCTGAAAATGGTTGGAGACCAGGGAAGAAATATTGTGTATGCATGCCTTCTTCTTACTCTTCTCTGAGTGTTTCTCTTAGATGCTGCTCAAAACAGAATACAGGCCTTTGTGTGTAAAAATACACGAGTGTATCCAGATAGTACTGAGTCTCACGAGAACTACCTGTGGAGTACCAGGCAGAAGCACGTAAGTATATTTCATCTTAAACATCTCAACTGTTGTGACAAGAAAATTGTGATTGGGAGAGGGTCCTGTGGGGGTGGGGCAGTGCTGTTCTGAGCCAACTTCCACTTCCATCTGGAGACTCCTGCTCAGTGTGCCTGCATCAGCTCCCCCCAGTCTGCTACCAGGGGCTCAAAAGTGCCAGCTGTGCATGTGCAAACAGAGTTGCACAAAAAACCCCTCTCTTTGTCCTCTCTCATTGTCCCTCTCTCTTTGTTTACCCAAGATCCAAACTATCCATGTGGCAGGACCAATGTGGGATCTGAGGACTGGTGATTTTCTCTTTCTTTTCCATCTTTATTTCTCTCCTCTCTGCCTTTGTTTTGGAGAAGTGTGGCTACCATGCTCTACTCCTTACTCCTTACTCCTTACTCCTTACTGAGGTTTGTTGTGAGGACTGAAGGCTTGTTGAAGGGTGTTGTAAAATTTAAGGGCTTGTTAACCAACACTTTTGACCCTAAATAGTGGACTAGTTGTCAGAATTGAGATGGCTATACAATAACGCATAAGAGATCCCAGACATGTGGACTGGTGCCTTTGTTTAGCCTGACGAGCATTTGAAACTAATATCATGCCCCATACTAAGTGGGCTGTGAACAACCAAACCCTCCTAGAAGACAGTCCCCAGAATATGAAATTAACAGGCAACAGGATCCTCTTGCATTTCATAATATATGAAGAAAAAAAGAAGGATGTCATCTGCCTTGAGCTTATAACAATAGCATGGCCTTTCCTAAATCTAACCTTAAAAAGATTGACAGGCCTCTCTGAGAAGATTAATGACAAAAACAGCATTTAGAATCTTCTTAGTAGATCCAATTTCCTTAATTTAGCTGTTTAGCTTACACTTGGACACCAATAAGTGAATAATCCAGGAAGCACCCATTTATTAAAGACATGACTGTGGAAAGATTGTGCATGAAAAGCAGCATGGACAGAAAGTCAAGGGAAGGGATTCTGCCCCTCTGCTCTGCTCTGGTGAGACCCCACCTGCAGTGCTGCATCCAGCTCTGGGGTCTCCAGCACTGGAAGGACATCAACCTCTTGGGCAAGGTCCAGAAGAGGGTCACAAAAATGATTAGACAGATGGAGTAACTCTTCTAAAAGGAAAAGCTGAGAGAATTGGGATTTTTCAGCCTAGAGAAGAGAAGGCTTTGAGATGATCTAATCACAGCCTTCTAGTACCTGAAGGGAGCCTCTAAGAAAGATGGAGAGAGACTCTTTATAAGAGCATGTAGCGACAGGACCAAGGGGGAATGGCTTCAAACTGAAAGAGAGCAGGTTTAGATTAGATATTAGGAACAAATTCTTTACCATGAGGGTGGTGAGGCACTGGAACATGTCGCCCAGGGAAGCTGTGGATGCCCCATGCCTAGAAGTGTTCAAGGCCAGATTGGATGGGGCTCTGAGCACCTTGGTCTAGTGAAAGATGTCCCTACCCATGGCAGGGGATTGTAACTCCATAATTTTTAAGGTCTCTTCCAACCCCAGCCATTCTATGATGTAAGTAGAGTGATGAGCTAAGTGTATGTTCTCCTGTGATAAAGTTGAGGTGTGATATCTAAGCAGAATTTATGCATTTTCATTTATATTATATTGGCTGATATGTGTCTAGCACAGAGCTGAGACATATATATGGTCCCATAATATTGTGACACAGCAAAAGGAAGTAGCTTAATTTCTGTAGTGAATGGGGCTATTTAAATCGTACAGGTTCTAGAAGCTGAGCTTCTTGAAAATAAGAGAATGGGAATGGAGAAATTTAGAGCAAAATAAACTGAATCTTGTTTCTGAGATAATTCCAACTTATATTTCTAGAAGATTTTGTAAAAAATCCAGAATTGTGTAATGGCTTAAGGAATAGCATGTTAAAATAATCTAATCAGTGTACACAGCTTGTCAATGGAAAACATCACAGTAACTCAAAGTTGTTCATTAGATGACATTTGACCCATAGGTGGAGAAGTTTTGTTGTGTAGTGTTTCTTTGAAACACTGCTAATTTTTTTTGTGTTGTCAACAGGTTAAATAACATTTTTTAAATTAAGCACTTTATCTATAAAAATCCCAAATGTCATATTGTTTATTTCATGGTTTTTAAAATTGGGAAAGGCAAGACTCATAATTCTGTTAAAAACTAAGGAGTTAAACACTGACATTTTAAAATTCGCATTTCAAATTATGGCATCAAAATGAGAAGTTATTTGCTGATCTCTAGTAAAAAAATTCTTCTTGTGAGTGCTTGCTTTGTAGCCACAACAATTTATCTGGCTAATGTTTACTAGACAGGAGAGTACATAATTGCCTAAAGTTCAGTGACAGAGGCTAGATCACTCAGATCTTTCCTTTTATGAACAGGCTAGTCTGTTCAAATATACGGTTATAGCAACAGTTTCCTACCTGGGGATTCCCACTCAGTAAGTTGGAAACTTCTGATTCTCTCTGAAATAGAACAGAAGACTGAGGATATTACTTCGCCCTGCAAAGTTTCCAAAATAGGACAATTGAAATGACATAACTTTCCAAAATTAAAGGAGAAAGGAGAAAGTTTTCTTAAGGCAAAACAAACTATCAGTACATAATGTAATTACAGACAAACAGCGGCATGTTCCATAGTAAATGGCTTCTGCAAGAACATAAAACAATTATTTGTTTTTTATATATCTTTAAACTAAGTTCAAGCTCTCATAAGTTTAAGCAGTAATTGTTGTTAGGAAAAAGTTTGTGGAGTTCTGAGACTCCTAGGAGAAGAGGTAAGAGATGCATAGGTCTTCAGAGTTGTGTTGTAAAAACACATCTTCTCTTAGAGAGCTAAAGGCTTCAGTGTTTTGGTAATATGTCAGTTGTGAAGAGTAATTCACAATTCTCCAGCAGAACCTGAGGATATAAGTGGGGATTACAAACTTTACCAGGTGAAATGTAGCAAAATATTGAAAACTTAAACCAAACTGATATTTGGGAGGTTATTCAGTATAGGTTTCTGTGAAAAAGTGTTGGGGTTTTGTTTTGATTTCCAGCAAATTCTGTTGATTTTTTACTGACATTCTGCATATATTTGAATACACATTACTAAATTTGTGCATCGCTTTGTAATTAAACATCCTGTCTCTTCAAAAATTGCACTTTCCCCATATGCCTAAAGATGAGTACAATTATGTTGGTTCAACCTGAAATGAATAAATATATATGTATATTCCTAAAGTAGAAGCAATTCTATAGGCATGAAGTGCATGACAGCTTTGTTAGTTGTGCCTTTTTTGAACTCCTGTTCCAGAGTGAAAGTATTGTCTCTGCTGAAGGTAGGAGAGTGGTGGTAATGCAACTTTTCAAGTTTCCTGTTATGAGTGCAGGGACATAATTTGTAAATATGCAAGCATGCAAACCACTCAGTCTCTAAATTCAGGTTACTTGAGAAGATATGGCTTTAAAAGAAAGGAAATAAATTTTACAGAAGATGCTTATCTGCACTCCTCTCCCTATTCTTCCCAACCATATCCTTTTCTATTTTGTCATGAGCTATCACAGAATCACAAGATGCATAGGATTGGAAGGGACCACAGTGGGTCATCTGGTCCAACCTCTCTGCTCAAGCACGGTCATCCTAGAGCACCTGGCACAGGATTGTGTCCAAACAGTTCTTTTACATTTCCACAGTGAGGGAGACTCCACACTTCCTGTTCAGGTGGATCTTCCTGTGCATCAGTTCGTGCCTGCTGTGTCTTGTCCTATTGCTCGGCACCATCGAGCAGAGCCTGGATCCATCCTCAGCACTGTCCTTTCAGATACTTATATTGACAAGATCCCCCTCTCAGCTGTCTCTTCTCAAGGCTGAAAAGGCCCATCTTCCTCAGCCTTGCCTCATAAGAGAAATGCTTCTGTTCCTTAATCATCTTTGTAGCCCTTTGCTGGACCCACTTCAGGGGTTCCCTGTCTCTCTTGTCCTGAGGAGCCCAGAACTGGACACAGCACTCCAGATGTGCCTCGCCGGGGCAGAGTAGAGGGACAGGATCAGCTTCCTTGTCCTGCTGGCGATGCTATTCCTAATGCACCCTAATGCACCCCAATGCACCCTACTTGGCCAACCAGAGCACACTGCTGGCTCATGGACAGCTCGTACCCCCAGGAGAGGGGCCCCCAGGCTCCACAGAGCTGCTTTCAAGCAAATCAGACCCCAGCCTGTGCTGGTGGCTGAGGTTATTCCTCCCCAGTGCAGAACCCTGCATTTTCCTTGGTTGAATTTCAAATTGTTCTTAACTAGACCTGTAGAATTTAAATATAATTTACATGTGAAAACTGATTGAGACCTTTCCGTCAAATGTAACTGCTATAACAAGAACTTTACAAGGTAGCAATATTTAACAGCCAGTAAGAATTTGGGCTGTATATTTTCCTTTCTTGATGAAGGCTGAAGGACACTGCAAAGAAAAAGCCTGTGGTTGGAAGGATGGCTGAATCCTCAGCGGTACTCTAATCTTTCCCATTTCTTAGTAATACTTTCAGTGTGTGTCTGGGAGCAACTGTGTTAGAAATGTGAGTAGAGGGCTGGCATCATTCTCCACCAGAAAATACCTGATTCATTCCCACAGTCTCCTGTATGAGAGCACAGAGCAGAAAGGAGGTAATTTGAAGGGGGACACCCCTCCTCTGCTACATGCTTTCCCATCAATGGGCTTTCAGCCTATTGTCTCCCTGTGAATGTAGGGTATTTTGCTATCTTTGTTCTAGTTGTATCATTGTATCATCTAGTTGTAATCATTGTATTGGGGCAATGACAGTACTTCAACATATTTATATTGTTGCCTTAACTCCATCAGCCTCAGCCTTACTCCAGCTTAAAGGCCAAGTCCAGGAAACAACAGCATTTGGATAAACAAAAACATTGCATAATTGTATATGACCCCATTACAGTTGAAGAAGCACTCTTCCTCCCTTCGTCCATTCAAAAAGCTTGATAGACTTATTTCAAAAGAGATAGTTGAACTTCTACTGAACAGAATGCAAAGTCAAGATGGCTAATAATTTGTAGTTGAGAATTGGTTTAGATCGACATGACTCAGAAAGAAAACATAGGGTCATGGAATCATTTAGGTGGGAAAAGACCTCTAAGATCATTGAGTCCACTCATTATGCAGGTACTGAAAAGCTAAGTGAAGCTTTAACTAATAATGTTAAAAGAGTAATGAAAAAGAAGAAAAAGAGAATGTAACCCGTGTAAGATCTCAAAGTTTGTAATCACACCATTTTTTGCTGTTGTGAAGATACTCTTGATAAGATAGAAGAGGACTCGTTCTCCTCTAGAAATTTGGTTCAGAATTCATCATGTGATGATATTCCTGAATTAGAGCCAAAGTCTAATAAAGATAAGTCTTCTTTATTTAAAAGGAACTAGGTTTGCATGGACATCATGAAGACAGACAAGTCTGTTTCCTCTGTGTTGCAGGAAGCACTAGTGTTCGTGAGTACCAAGGGACACTTTGAGTCCATTGCCAGTGTTAGTTTACACTGTATTAGCGGTGGGTGAGGTCTGGACTGTGCTTGCATAGTGACCATTCATATTGAGAGAATGTGGTACTTTGTAGACCTCTTTTTCTGCTTATTCACCATGCACTTTAAAAAAGACTACTTGGAAAATTGTGATCTCTGTCATTTGACAGAAGAAATAATGGCAGTAATATAATATGTACCTGGTCCAGTTGACTGAACTTGCACATTAAGAAAGAGAAGATGGGAAAATGCCTATGTGTGAATTTTGAAAGAAGATAGGCATGAATCCTGGATTATACACGTTTGTAACAACTGGATAGAATGAGGGAGGGAGGAAGGAAGGGAGGAAGGAAGGAAGGGAGGAAGGAAGGAAGGAAGGAAGGAAGGAAGGAAGGAAGGAAGGAAGGAAGGAAGGAAGGAAGGAAAACACCTCTCAGTAATGCAGAGCACAAAGCATTAGAATGAGTTGACTTTCACTGTACTACAGAACATACCAGCAACAAGACTGGTAAGGATTTTGTATCTGTCCACTTGGTGGTTTGTCTGGGCAGCGTTTGCTGTTTTTTTAATCTATTCATTTGATTGGTGAACTCCCTCATTCAAAAAGAAGCAAGATATGGATTTTCCATGAAGTATTGCCATACAGTGTTGTTTTCTGTGTTTTATGTCTGCGTCATGATAGATATGATCAAGTTATACAAATAATGCAAAACTCGGTTGCAATGTATGAAGTAGTTGCTAGATTCTCTTTTATAAGACAGGTGATTATTCTGTGTCTTCTTTCTTCCTTTTTTAAAATTTTTTTTGAGAAATTACTTGGAATCGCATGACTTTCAAGGAAGAATACAAAGAAATTTCTTTATGGGTAATGAATTTGATCTTTTTTTTCCAACAGCTGCGTTGTCTGCTGTGGAAGAGTATATCAGTTCTGTTTCCAGTCATGATGACACCCAGGGCAGGTTTTTCGACTGAGCTGAACGTTGGTCTCATTGAATCGTTTGACTGACTGTGAGTAATAGATCCACGCACTTCCTCTGGGAAAAGTAATTACTGCGTGCAACGTGCACCTCTCATGGAAATAACAAAGTGCTTCACAGTAAGGAGCATGGAATCAGTCAAGTCAGGAATAGACATGAGCTTTGAAGATAATATAAACTATGTTTTCTTGTTGACAAAATACTCAAAGGCTTTTGTTTATGCTTTTATTCTAAACAAGTCTTCCCAGACATAAATCAATATGGCAGCATTTAATTCTCAAGAGCTAACAAGAACTCAAACACTAAGTATAGTTTTCAGCACTTCATAACTACTCATTATGTTTATTTCCCAGTTTTCTTTGTTATTTGTTTCCTGTCTCTGTTCAGAGCCAACACATTTTTGGCTTTCAATTTGAAGCGTGAAGCACTGCCAATCAGCAGGAAATATAATACAGATAAGATTCATATGAAGTCTTTTGAACTACTAAAATCTCTGGATGGGAAATGGATGTTAAATTGTTTACATTTGGCACGAGAAGAAAAAGTTCCATTTTTAAATTCAAAGCCTCTCCACCTTTGTAAATGAAAACAAATCACATGGGTCATATAGAGTTCCGCTTCTGTAAAATCCATCATAAGTCTGATAAAAGCTTTTGTAAATGAGCAATTTTATCTATAGCTTGCTTGAAAGTCATTCTACAGCTTTAAAGGAAATGGCCTTTTGCCCTGTGTCCTTTAGAAAAGTACTGTATCAGTAACATGTTCATGACACAGTAAAAACACTAAACTATTAAGAACGGTTTTATTGGTGTTTTAATCTTTTTAAGGAGATATGCTATGTTTTTGCATAACTTTAATTTTTTCTTATTAGTCCTGTGATTTTAATTTATTGAGGATATATATCCAAAGCTTATTACTCCAGGACCTGTTTCTACTTTTCTTTGTTTGATTTGCAAAGAATCTTTGTGGAAGACACCTGCCACCCCCAAATTCTATGATTCTGTAAATTTCAGGGTGCAGATGGGGGAAATACCCTGTCCCAGTCAATGTTCAAATTAGTGGGGTGCTTTTATATCAGCTCTTACACGTATGCAGGGTGTAGCAGACAGATTCTGGACGGCAGTAGATCTCAAAAATGAAGTTGGGAACAGCATCTCCTTTGGAACAGTTAAGCATTGCTAATGAGTACTAATCATATGGCAAATCAGAGAGTGAGAAGCAGTCACAAAACTGCAGGCTGTTATGTGGAACCTCTTATATTTCAAAGCCAGCAGAAATGATAAAAACCGACAAAGATGTTCAGGACAGGCTTGCCAACAAAAAAGCACTTCAGCAACTGAATATCCTCTCCTGGATCTGTAGGGAAGGAAACCTGTTTGGAGGAGCAGCTTAACCTTGAAGCCTTGTGACATTTTTGGAGTTGGATGGAACATACTGTCGATGATGGTTATAGTTGAATAGGCACAAATCTAATTCAGGGAGAAAAATCTCTCGAAATTATAATTAAGAGTTATGTAGTTGGCAGAAGCATTATTCCAGGGATAGGACTTAAGCTACTGCTTATGCTCTTGTCTTCTTTGGATCACTAATGCAGGAATTTTCATATGAAACATGCTTCTTTCTGATGTCTTTCCAAACCAGAGGTCATAGAGCTATAAACTTTTTTGAATGCTAATGAATCCTAAACCATTCTGGCTGCATGTTTTCAAGGATGTAGCCAAGTGGCTGGGGATACATAAAATCCATAATTTTTGTCTCAAGGAAATTTTAGGCCAAATGTCTGAGTATTGATAAATTTGTTGCATGTGGATATTGTGAAAATTATACCTATCTCAACTAGCAGCTGCAACCTCCCTGAATTCCATAACAGTTTGATGCTGAGACAGAATTTAACTCTCTATTAAAGCATATTGGAGAATGCAACAGAAATACTGATATCATATAGATGAACAGATATTTTTTCAGATTATGACTTGAAGACACTTGATAAAAATACAATGTTACTTTCCAAAGTTTCTGAATGGTCATTATTTGGATTTTTGACACAGATTTCAACTTACATTATAGGTTGTTGGGAGGCAAGAGTTGAAAGCAGAAGACTGGGGAGGAGAGGATAGATTCATTCGAGTGACCTTACAGCTGGGAATACCAAGGCCTGGAGAACATCAGTGTGGGAAACCATATGTTAAACCTACTGCTGTTTATCTTCTATCTGTTTGGAGAAGTAGAATTTCTGTGTAGAGATAAGATAGGTGCTTACAGAGACTTGTCGGCCCTATCCCAGACATGCTTGAGCTCCCTGTTGGGAGAGAGATCAAAGCAGAGACCATAAGAAGCACAGGGAGATCACAGCATGGTGCTAAACTGCGCGTGCTCAGGCCCTGGATAAATGGGCACAGCAGCAGCCCTGCCGCCGCTGGGACTGGACTGAGCCTGACGGTGCCTGTGCCCTCATTCTGTGTCTCTGCTGCACAGCCTTGTTTCAGGATCCTCCACTTTGTGAGGTAATTGGGTAAATTTATTCTTTGCATTTCAGCTCTGGGTTTTTTGGTTGTTCTGGTCACCTGCCTGTGTTGATTCACACATAGGTGTTTGTGTAATCTTGTCTGTGTGTAATCTCGTCTTTAATTATTGGAGGGCTTTAACTTTTGTAATTGTGTATGCAAAATCAGGACATTAATCACATTTCTAATTCTTTGCAGTTGCTCTTGATGTGCCTGTAGCTTTCAAGGAAAGCTTCCTGAAGGAAGGCTAGGGAAAATGTGAGAAAACTGGTGGGTGGGGTAAGGAAGCTGATGAAGACACACAGGAAAAGCTAAGGTACTCAATGCTTCTTTTATTTCATCCATCACTGCTAAGACATGCCTTACAGAAGCCAGGGCTCTGAGACCAAAGGGGAAGTCTGGAACAAGGAAGACAGTTGTCAGCCCAGAAAGAGCACATGAAAATTTGGATGTAAGTCTGTGGGGGCTGATGGGTTGCACCCACAAACTCTGAAGGAGCAGGCTAATGCCATGGCAAGGACAATCTTGTTTGTCTTTGAAAGGTTATGGCAACTGGGAGAGGTTTTTGCAACCTATAAAATAAAAAAATATCTTTCCAATTTTAAACTATATGCTACTTGGCGTCATCTTGCAACCTCATATGGTGATAGGGAATATATTAATGGAAAATATTTCCAGGAACACAAAGGACAAAAAAAGTGATTAGCAGTATCAGAATATATTTATGAAAAGGAAGACACTTTTAACAAATCTGATAGTCTTCATGAGAAGAAGAAAGTTGATCTTACTTCCCTTGACTATACTAAGGTCTTCGACACCCTCATAGACAAGCTAACAAGGTACAGATTAGATAAACAGACAGGCAGGTAGATTGAAAACTGACTCAGTGGCTGGTACAAGAGTGTTGTGGTCAGAGGCACAAAATCCAGTTGGAAGCCAGTCATCAGCAGTTTACCTCAGAGGACTACACCAAAGCTGCTGCCGTTTGACATCCTCATTAATGAACTCCGCACTGAGACAGAGTGTGCCCTCAGCAAGCTTGCAGACAATATAACACTGTGAGGAGTGTGTGATACACCAGAGGGTTGTGCTGCCATCCAAAGAGACCTTGACAAGCTGGAGAACTGAGCAGAAAGGAATCTTGTTCAGGTCTAAAAGGGAAAATATTAAATCCTGTCCCTGAGGAGGAATAGTCTTAGGCACCTGTACACACCCCCCAGGAGACCTATTGGAGAACAGCTATGCTGAGAAAGACCTGGGGCTTCTAGGGTAAAACAAGCTGACCATTAGCTGGTAGTACACCCTCTCATCAAAAATTACTAACAGCATCCTGAGTTGCATTAGGCAGAACACTGCCAGCAGGTTGAAGTAAGTGATTGCTCCCCTGTACTGAGTACTGGTTAGGCCACATCTGGAATGCTGGGCTCAGCACTGGGTGTCCTGGAGTTGAGGAGGAAAGGAAATATAGCAGTGAATTTAGAAGAAATGCATGATTTCCTGTAATACTTTTCTTCTTTTCGTTGTAGTTCCCTATTTCAAACTGGAATCTTGTAATTTTGAATATTTTCATGCACCCTTTAGGAGGTTGGTGTGGTCTTTTGGATGATATATGAACACGGCATGTGTGCCTTTCCTTCTCTAAAAAAATAAATCCTGTTTATTTTTGTATGAACAAGTAGTTCACTTGTTCACTTTTATCTTTTTTTTTTTTTTCTTTTTACTTACGTGCTTGCTTATTATGCAGGGAGGCATATGTTCAGTAAAGATTGGTAGCTGGCATCAAAATGCCAAAGGGAAAAACCCTGGAAGATTACTCAGTAGGAAATCCTTTACACTGAATAGCACTGATTGGAGGTGCTTTTGAAAGAAACTTCAAGTTTATAACTTGTCACAGTGAGACCTAAGTCTCCTGATTATTTCCTTGCTTGTTTGGCTAACTGCAATGATTTCAAAAAGTTATTATGTCTTTAGACACCTCTTTGCTGTGAAGTCAGGAGCAGCTGTGAAAGGAAGTGTTGTGCAGCTCTGAGAATTCGGAGTGTAACAATGAACGCACTTGTCTGCAAGCTATGAACAGGAGAATATCTATGTGGTTGTCCAGTACTGTGCACTGTGATATTTGACCTAGCTCAGGCACTGGAAACCTTCTTAATGTGGTTATTCATATCAATGAGTTTGCTCATTGTGAAGCAGGTTGAATAGCTCTGTTTCAGGTCTTTGCTTTGATCACAAGGATGTTTTTGTGTATTTTTTTGTTGTTATTGCTAATACTAATACTCCTGGTCCTATCCTGCACCTTGGTGTCATCATTATCAAGGGAAAGTTGTTACGGATTTGTGTACAGGCTTCTACACTGCCGAGCTTGAGGAATGAGGGAAGAAGGGAAACTATGCTCTGTACTCGCTTTATTTTTTTCCCCAGGTCCAGCCAGCAATAACCACTGCAAGAATAGGCAAAAATACAGTCTGAATGAAACTAACTCAAACATCTGGCAGAATGGGAAAAAAGTTTAGGGACAGGGAATCTCTAATGAAGTTTAATTCATTTAGTAGTACTTTAATGAGAACATGGGCATAAGCATTTGCTTTTGGGAAAGCTGCTTGGGGTATTTAATATAGACTTCATGAGGTAATTTCCTTTTCAAAGGACAATAAACACAATAGAAACTTGGTGAGAATAGCTCCTTTTTGGTCAAAAGCATCAACTGGCTTTGGAATTTGAGCTTTTGTTTCCATGGAGCCCAGATTTCAGTTATGATATTTGTTAATTTAAACAACAATAAGTGTAATTAAATAAAAGATACATACATACTTGGTAGGTCTGGCAATTTTTGTCTAACTACTTTGAAAATGAAATCATGTTGGTGACAGCTGTAGCATTTCCCAAAACAAATACAGTTATGATACTGATCTTATCAGGTGTAGGAGTTGTTAATGGTTTTGTATTTCTTTACAGATGAGTCTTTGCTTTCTCTCTTCAACCTACACTGTAGCTGAGCACTTTCATAAGACATGAAGGTGGCATCTCTGTGGCAGGCTCTGCTTTACAATAGTTGCAGCTTGCTGACTTGGTCTATGACTTTCAGAAGTATCTTGTAGGGTCACAAGGACTAAGAAGAGCATAATATTGCTTTTGTCACGTGGAGTGTGCCATTCAATGTGTATGCACAAAAAACCTTCTCCTCGAAGGAGGTACCCCAGCACTCTGTGTGTGTCAGGTCACATAATGGTGGGATGGCCACTTTGCATGTTATGTTTCACTTTTCCTGCATGCCACTGACAATGATCAGGAAACAGCTTTGTGTCATCAATGCCTGAGATCCCTACAAAGGGAAGTGAACAAGATGGGGGAAGCACCAGGAGACTGACGGTCGTCCTGGTTGCGAAGGAAGACAGAGACATCCAAATTTCTTGTAACATAGGAAACATTTCCTTTTGACCCCAAAGCTGGGTCTGTGGTACAAGCAATATTGCTATTCAAGTAACTCAGAAAAGGATCTTTTCTACCCTCTTACAGATGCTGCTCACTCCCTTTACCAAAACACGACTGAGGCAAATGAAGAGGAAAAGAATCACTAGACCAAAATTATGTAAACCTGCAGTGCTACAGGTGACCCCCTGAAGTTTGATAATACTTATTTTTTTGAATTGATCAGTGAGTGTTTTGGCAGTGGCTCTCACTGTAGGTTATTTCTAAAAACTCTGAGTAGGGTGGCGAGGAAAATTTTTCTAGGTCACATATGCTGTTCAGCAATCTACCAATATGACTTGCTCTTTCACTGAGAAACTATTAGAGATCCAGGGCCTTAAACAATTTAAAATTATCATGATAGCATGAGGACAGTGTAAGAATTTTTTTTTTTTTTGCGGGAATGTGGATCATATATAATTAAAATCACAGGCTTCTGGTTAGGAAAGCAAGTGGATAGCCATAAAATTCAATAATTATATGTTATCCAATTTATGCTTTCTAAATGTAAAATTTCTTCCAGATCTAAATTAAGGAAATTTTTACAAGCTATTTAATTTTATCTCAAAACATTCCAAGTCATGTTGACTCTTCATAGTCACCTGTTTCTCTATTCAGTTCCTCTCAGAGTTAGAAAATTATGCCTTATTTCAAAATTGGATTTATCTAACTGCACTACCCAGCTGTGATTCTTATTACACCCTAGGCAGAAAGGTTAAAAAGCTTCCCAGCATCAATTATCTTTTCCTTTTGTGATTTCTTGCACACAGTCATCAAGACACTTTTCAGTCTGAATTCTGAGAGATGAATAAAATCAGATCTTCTAAACCTCATACCAAAAAACATCTTTCTTCAGTCCTTCTTCACATTTACTAACAGTTTTCCTGTCTTTTTGGTGATGTGAATAGTAGAACGCGACAATGAAGTGGACCAACTCTAGAGCTTGGCCAAAAAAAGCACAACTGAAGTCGTAGTGTTAACTCTGTGTATTGAAAAATTACTCATCTGAACAGTGAAGTCATAGTATCTGCTAAGGAAAGGTAAGGGAGTGGTACAACCAAATTTGTTGGTGAGCTTGCAGCAGGATGGTCTCTGTCTGATTTATTCGTAATGTGTTGGCAACTTTATTTTTGCACCAAGAATCAAACACCTATACTTTGGATAGGGACTTTGCTTTTTTCTTTTTGAATTACAACAGGGTGAACCATTCCCTGGAGAAACAAATTGTTTTTCTCCATTTCATATATGCAGAACCTGTGAAAAACCCACACATCAAAAGCGTTACCTAAGCTGTGTCCAACAGCACTTACTTTATGAATCTTTGGCCTTCTAGAAGCATAGTGTCCTCACAAAGTCAGATATTAGAGAAGATAAAACTCTTGGGGATGTGTTATAGTGAATGGAGAGGATCTGTGGCATGTGACTTAACTTTCTACATCCTCGCAGATGTAGCAGGAATGACTCTTTAATCTGTGCTGAGAGTAAATCTGTGGTGGCACCTCTTTCCATCAGTGGTCTTGGCCCAGAGCAGAACTATTGCTGTTAGGAGCAGGGAGAGCGGCTACTTAAACCGTGGCATGATCTTTGGTGGCTCATGTCACGGCAGGAGCCCATTTGATTGAAGGATGGCAGGTTATAGGATGCATCACTGGATCGTTCACTGAGAGATGTTGGAACCTAAGAGGCTGTTGGTGTTCAGTACTAGGTTGAGGATGTTGCTGCTGTACTGATGGAGAATGCTGGGAAATCTGTTTACAGCGCTTCAAGCACTGTTGTTAGCGGACCTGTTTCCAGATATTTACAAGTAGGACTAGTATTTCCCATGCCTGAAGCTTTAAAGTCTTCCCTTGCCATCTAGCCCAGAAATGTTATTATAAAGAAGTGAAATGCAGAACACTGTGGCTATTAAAGGTTAATCAAGTTGATATGTAAATAGTACCCTGGCATATCTTTGTATACTTAACATATTACAAAATATGTTAAGTACACAAAATAAGTAATGTATATAGAAACAACACCTGCTGATGTGCTTGACTGGTTGCTTAATATTGATAAGTGCGTTGCAACATGGTCACCATGTCAATATAACATCATTTAAATTGATGCTTTTACAATGGGGTAAGGGAACAATAAAGCACCAATTGCTTATACCCTAAATATTAGATACGTTTGAGCAGATTTTATAGCTGTAAATTCATATGCATTTCAAAATTAGAATTTTAGATGCAAATTATTTTCAACTCAATTTTCTGTGAGCTGGAAACAGACATAGTAAAAAACCCAAACGTGTCACCAGTGGCTTATTGTATAGCTGTTCTTTTCCCCCTTGTCTCTTAAAAAATAAGAATACAAATGGACTTACATACAAGCCTATTTTATGTTACTTTATATGTAAACTCCTTAATGTGTTGGAGGAAAATCAAAAAGATTAAGGAGTATTAGAGGTCAGTATTATTTAACACACTCAAAATTAGTTTGATCCTGGGGAGAAATATTGATGACAAGCATCAAATCAACTTAGGCATTCTTTTGATGTTGAAGCCTCCTTATGGGGTTTTAGGATAAAAGCAAATTCACTGGTTTCTTACTTTAGTGTAATCCTGAGCATTCATACTTGAATGTGTGTGTTACAAGAAAATGTAATCATGAATTTAAAGCAAGAACCTTACTCTGAAATTAGTGGGTATTGAAGTAAAGTACACTGAATGAATATTTCACTGTTGTGATGCCAGTCACATTTCATTTGGACGAGAAATTAGTTTTGTGAGAACTGGGTACATGGGATGAACTGTAAGGAAATTAGGATTTACTCAAACACATAGAGCACTCTGACTGTACAGTCTCTATGGGAAAAATGATTCAAGATTATTTTAGGCCACAGGAACTGTTTTACCCTTAAGGAATTGTGGCTGATAGAATAGGGAGAATTAAGACTATACAGCTGTTTCTTTCTCAATATTTTGCTGTCAATTAGAAGTTCAGACATGGAAATAGTTTTTGGGACATGAAAGTACTGTTGCAAGTTTACTCTTTCCTAGTTCCCAAAACTGCCATAGGCTTCTAATGCTTGTCCACATCGTGGTGGATTTAGTAACAAAGTACACCTGAGTGTGTCTCTTGTGTAAAGTAAGCCTTAATAACCTTCTCTTTGTGTATTTAGCACTGCTTCTTGGTAGCCTTTGCCTTTGCCTGTCTCTTTGAACAATTTCAGTAAGATGATAAGAATGAAGTGTATCACAAGGAAGGAATGATCATAAAAGGTATAATTTGAATTTATATTTAAACTCAGCCTAGATAGTTAGTTTTAACAGAAAAGGCTAAGATTAATGAAACTTATACTGCAATCACAGCTGTTTCAGCCAGCTCTAGAATAGAAGCCACATGTAGCCAGGTATACCAGACTTTTTGGAGAAGGAATGTAAATATGAAAAGCAGTTGGCTGACAGAATATATTTGTAATGCAGCAGCATCATCTTCTTTCATCCATGTACTTCTACCCCTCAGAAATGAAGCTTTTCTGTTGCTTCAGTGTCTAATTCTGTCTCTGTCTTTGCATTCCTAACTTTTGGGCACTGTATTTGGGAGGTCCCTGTGTGACATGACTGTATAGTGATTAAGATCACTTGGTAATACATATTATGTCAACAGATAATATAAGTGTCTTATCAGTATGAGGTCTGTTATTTTGATAAATAGATGTAGTAATTTTACTTAAGTATTTTGTTTCGCAGTGAATGTTCTTAGCCTTTTGAAATTAAATTAATTGCTTGCAGTTCTTTTCAGATTTTCTTTATTTCCCCGTAAGCATGTTTAAAAATCAGAACTCCAGTCTGATAAGTTTCTTACCCTCCAATCTCCCTACATCTGGAGCTGCCAGTATGTATCTATATACTGTGTACAGTGCTGTATCTTTTAAGAGGAGAGTATATAAACTTGTACTTTTTCAGACAGTCCATGTGGTGACCTGTAAGAGTGATAGGGAGAGTGTATTTTTAGTATTTTTTTTTAAATGACATTAAATAAAACATCTTTATTACTCAAAGTTGTAGATCTAGTACAAAGTGTCTTCTTATATGACCATTAGAATTTCTGTCTCTTTATTGCTAAGCAGTTTTTAATGAATTTTCAATTTTGTAATTTACTGTAAGTAAGAAGAGAGGAAATGAAAATTAGGAAATACTGGTGAGGCAAAATGAATAATTCTCCCACTCTACCTTCCTTCAAATTTAAGGACACTGTAATTTATTCTTACCCAACACTTAGCAAAAAGCGGCTCCTATTTAATCTTTGTAATCCTGGCTTTGAAGCTGCTGCTGCTTTGTAATTTTCTTTACGAGTAGCAATCACAGCAGTGGTTTTGATTAAATGATTACCCATAGGCCTGCTCTTGAATGAAATGACAGATGTACTCTGCTAAGATATAAGTAAATGCTGTGAATTTAGTAACTTTCTACATAGTAAGCAAGTTCAAAATATCATTATGTACTATTATTTATTGGGAATTACTTGCAACACAAAGCATAATATGTTACTTTATTTGACTAGCTTTCTTTATATGGGGGAACAGGGAAAAACCCTAGCCCGACAGAGGTCAACCTTCCACAGCGCTTGTTGCAAGTGTGTATGCATAGATGTAAAGTGAGTGGCTGTGTCAGCAAGCGCTCCCTCAGTAAGGGCTTGAAGAGTCTGAACATCTTTCTGCCTTTCTCTGCTGTGCTTTAAAATCTTCATTTCTTCCTTGAGGTTTCCCAGAACTGTGTAAATCATGTCAAATCTTCTTCTACTATGAGGCTGAAAGTTGTCTGGAAGGAAATTCTACAAAATATCAGCATGGGAATATTTAACATTGTGTTTGCTCTTAGGTTTTCTTCCTTTATTTGCAAGCACTTTTGGGTGCTGAAGTATTATTTTCAGTGACACACACAATAATAGCAGCATAAGATGAAACATTTGCAACTTCAGAAAAATTAGTGTGAAAAGTTAAGTCTCACTGAGTTTGTCCTATGTAATTGTTTTGCCACTTTGAAATTATTGTCTATTTTCCTTGACTTCTCAAAGCAACATTTTTTCTTCTTTCATGTTAAAAAGCAAGTCCGTGTTTGAGTATGATTGTTGTTGTTCATGGGTTACACTTGGAGGAAAGAAACAAAGGTAAATGGTTTCTCACAGCGGCATCTAATACCTGATGGTACTGATATAACTCTTCCTGGTATTGTGCTGGGCGGGAATTCTTCCGTTTCATTAAAATTTGAAATTTACCAAGAGCCCAAAGCTTGCATCTGGAATTATGCAGGTATTATTTGTCTAGTGAGGAAAAACAAAAAACAATGCCTCAAAAATTATTGAGCCTATCTTTGTTTCCCCAAAGAAACTAATAGTAATTTTTTATCAATTACATAGAAAATATATCTCCTTGTCTGATAATGCCACGTAAGAGTAGAAATGTGCAAAATGCACTCTCCCTCATGTGCCTTGACTTCTTTGCTCCTTACTGTTGTGTAGAAATCTACCAGCCTTTAGTAAGAGTGTAACTTGCTGGGAGAAAGCAAAAGAACTGGAAGAAACTGAAAGAAAGGGGTTGGTAAAGGGAAAGGCCAAAGGAGGGAAAGGCCGAAGGAGGGAAAGGTAGCAAGAAGCTGAGAGACAATTTCCTTTACTGAAAAAACTCCAGACAAAACAAAATCAGAAACAAACTAGAAAGGAATATCAATAAAAAGTATTAGAGGAAAACAGAGGATAATAAAATACACCTGATACTTCATAATGGTCAATATTAATATCAATAGGGTCATTATGGTAATACTCACAGGTTTCAGCTGTGCTGTGCACTTTCTGTAGAGATGCTGCCCAATCGTTTCTGCAGCCTGATCTCCCACTTGCCCTTGCTGACCAGGCCTCCCAGCTGTCCTTTACTCTTTCCAACCTTTTCTCATGAAACTGTCATAGAGAATTCCTAATTTCACCCATGATTTGCTTCAGCAAAGCTGTACTGTCTTGGAAAATGTGTGGGTTTTGGGAAAAGAAGAACTGATGAGGAAAGGAAGAAAATAAAGATATGAGGTCATGTGAGAAAGGAAAAAGGAGATGCAGACTGAAAGCTCTGGAGGTTACTTCCCACAAGCTGCACTGCTGGACCTTCTGGTATAACTGTGAAGACACTCCTTCTTACTGTATCAGTACGGTCTAGATTAGTTTAAATATTTAAAGTAATTGCATCTTTAAAATCTGGATCATTCTGACAGAAATAGTCTAAAGAGAAATTTTTATATGTGATTATCCAACAGGTCTCAGGAAAGAGCCCCCTTCACATGTGGTTGTGAGCAGTGATCTTTAACCAAGTTCAGCTGCAATGAAAACAACATTTTTAACGTAGCTTAGCTTTTAACACATTAGTATTTTGCTGGAAATTTGCCAGCCTAATGTAAAGTCCCATGTATTTTTGAAAATACTAGCTTTTGAAAGCAAGTACTTTAGGTCAATGTGGTACTTTAGGTCAATATAGTATAGTGTGGTGTCTTTAAGTAACAATGGGACATATTTTAGCCTGCTTGACAGTTAAGTCTTGTTGATAGTTAAGTCTTTTCACAAAATCACAAAATTGCTTCTGGTTTTTTTTTTTTCTTGCAAGGAATGCTAATCAGTTAAGTACCTCTTGCAATCTTTCCTTGTTACAGAAACAAATTAGGGGGAGCTGCTCCTCAAAAGTTTTCTTATGTAGATGTTATCACGATTAAATGAGCATACCATTTCGCATGAGAGAGAAAGAAACAAGGAACACAAGAATGTTTCTCATTATTTCATTCACATGACAGATGAATCTGTGTGATTCAGGCCTCATGTATAACTTTGTCTACAGGCATGTGTGTCTTAACTTGCAGAACTGTTTGCCTTAGTGGGTTGGTCTTAGCGTGGGGAAACAGAGCCAAAATGTGATAGAGTGTACAATATGCCTGACTTAGTTAAAAAATATGCTGTCAAGGGAGTGTGTCCATAGCAGAAGATTTGAAACCTCATTTTAATTATAGGGAGTTGGAAATTTTACCTTTTTTGCTAATCAGTTAATGTTCATCTGCACTGCTGACTGAGGATATTTGCAACCTTTATAATCTGTTTAAAACATTAGTATTTTGAATACTGACTGACAACTTGATAGCATGATTTCTTTGCATAGGTGTGATGGACTCAAATGCACTAATACATGACTAGTAACATTTCTTCATTTGCCATTGTCCTTCAAATGTTTGCACAATGCAGAGATTCCATATTCTACTGTTTCTCAAATTCTTGGAATTTATTTGAAAAGCCAATAAATTTTCTTTATGAAAATAAAAGCAAGCATGTTGAGCTGTGGCAAGTCAATGTGGTGAGAGAAGGCAGATAACATGACAAAGTTTGTTTTCTTTTTTAAACATACAAACAGTGATTTAAACCACTAGAAATGTGTCTAACTATCTGGTTTTGGACTAATCTCTCTATCCCACTGTTGCCACTCCTTATCCAATAAGCCAAGTCATAAGACTGGCAAATGCTTCTTCTGATAAAACTATTTAAGAGTACACATATAACCACAGCCTATTGTACATGACATCTGACAAACATCATTGCATGGAAATAGCTGAAATATTTCAAGAACCACACTGAAATGCCAAAAATAGCAATGCAGATTCTTCTTGGTCTCCCATGTGGTTTTCAGCATTCTTCTTATATTGTGTTCAGATTCAGCAGCCACAGCATCAGCTCCAGCCTGTTTAAGGCTATTACCTTGGCACCAGTGCTCATTCATTCTGGTGATTTGTGGGGAAATCCAGGTTATTGTTCCTAGTATTTGGGGTTTTTGTATGGTTTTGTTTGTTTGTTTGTTTGTTTGTATCTTTTTGAGGGTTTTTTGGGGGTTTTTTTTTTGTTTGGTTTGGTTTGGTTCTTTGTGGTAGCAACTGAGAATACTCAGAAAATAAATATAAGTTACTGCTTCATCTTTGTTATTTTCCCAATTAGTACTAGACTAAGGAAAAGTTAGATATGAAAAAAAATTAAATATATCTTTTGATTATATCCTAAAATAAAATATTCTTATAGGGATTAAGAAGTCTTGTAATTGGCAGATCTCCTCTATGAAAGTTGTTATTGTAGATACTTTGTAGCATTTGAAACAGTTATGTGTTTCTGGAATTGCAGGTTATGCAGACTGCATATCATTCCTGATGGAAACTCTGTACATTTTACGGATGTAAAAATATATCTGTATTTTTACTTATATTACTTGATCAAGATATAGAACTACAGAAAAATCCATTGAATGGTCAGTTCCTGTTTGAATAACCTGTGCTGAATTATGATTTTTCAGGCACACTAGTAGGAAGAAAGGAAACAGTCCCCTGTGACAGTAAGCAGGGAATCTAGGAAGACTTGTTAGGGAAAAAAAGCCACTTTGGTTTTCATGTTTGTCTCAACCTGGGGTACTGAGAGTACTGAGTGATCCTACCTGAGCATCTAATAGTTCACCTGTACTGAGCTCTCGTAGTAAAATCATAAAAATAAGCAATAGCTCATGACATGACTACCCACATACCACTGCCCAGAGTCTTTGTCTTACATCTCATATCAGTGAAAAGACGTTTTGTATTAGGTGAGCAAGATCAAATTGTGATCCGCAAGTGACAGAAATTGCCTTGTAAGAAAGAGATGCTGTTTTTGACAAAGAACCACGCTCCCGTCTATTCACGTTTTTCTTTGGGAGGCTAATTCCAAACATGAGGCAAGAAATAGCCTACCTTTGGGCTGTTCAGTTTTGTCTGACTGATTTAAAGGCAGTCACAGGATTACTTTGTTATAACTTCCCCTGTAGACAAGCAGGTTCTTTATGCCACTGTTTCAATCCAAGGAGCCAAATAATACCTTTTTTATTGCAGTATTTTTAGACATTGGATACATCTGGAAAAATATTCAAGCAGATAATTAGATTGCATTAGCAATGTGTCTGTTGTGGTTTCCCTGATCCCAAAGAAGGCAGCCCTTTATGAAGCACTTGGCCATAGTCTCTGCAAAATCTGCTGTGTAAATTGGCCCACACTAAAGCATGTGGAAAACATTTTTTGGCTGAAACTTGAAACCATTCATGTGGCTTTGAGACAGGGAAGCTCAGCCTGCCAACATCAATAGAACTTTGTACTACAAACCAAAACGGTCATTTAGACATGTGTACTTTCATGCTTGCAAATGCACTGAGGTCAAATATTTTTTAATCTTGGGAATTTTTCCTCTTTATACAGCCTCGTATTTCACGCAGGAAATGAGGCTGAGTACAACAAACACAAATCATTGAGACTGACAGGGCATATTGGGTTCAAAACCCAAGCTTTGACTCTAATTGCTCTCCAAAGGCCTTTGGCTCAAGGTAACTGTTGATTTAGTTCAGCTGTTTCAAATCAGCACTGTAAGGTCTTGCTAAGACAAACTGGTTAGGCCACATTACATTTGTACCATTGGATCCCTCGGGTGCAAGTATAACGCAGTTAGCATTTTAAAAGATTGCATTTGTCTGTACACTGCAGGCAGCAATTATGGGCAGGCAAATCTTTTGTGAAAGATGGTGTGACCTTCCTTTTGGTGAAAGAGTGATAATGGCTTCTTGTGGAGGTAAAAATAATGTTGCTATTCAAGGTTCAAAGGGGGACCCCACCTTGTTTCTCACGCAAGTCAGTCTTGTCAGAAACTCGTTTCCATTACTTTTGTTTTGCTTTGATAGGGCTTGTTTAGCTAAATAACACATATCTCTAAAATGTCTAATTTCTGTTACTCTCCTGCTGCAAAAATATTGCACCACCTTCTGAGGGAGGTGGGGTTACTAAAGAAAAGCTAAGTTCCCCCTTTATGAATTCAGAAATTGACACTCACTCAATTCCATGTTTTAGTTTTCTGTATTATTGACTGCTTCTGACATTAACTGGGTCTGACTTTTCAGCAAGGGCAATCCTGGAGGATTACCCAACAGGATATAAATCTGCTTGGTGTATTATATTCTCTTACTGTTCTTAGCAATGTAAGTGCTGAAGTTTGATTTATTCCGGTATATCCATTTGCCTGTCTACAGTCAGAATTTGCATAGTAAAGATCTAATCCCTGAGAAAGAAAGCATGGTGAACTTATGCCAGGTTTAATTCACAAAGCACTATTTTACGAGTTAACTCTTCCTGGCCCAGAGGTCGTTCCCTAGTGTCACACAGTGGCTTAAAAATCACAGCTGAAATCAGCTGTCCAGATCAAAGTGCCTTAAATGCAGTAGCAGGCTGTAGAAGAAGGAGGGCTCTAAGCTACCTGACACCCTACTCGGTAGTCAGCCCCCATTGACTGAAACGTGCTGAAACCCATTGATCAGGGGTTGTGGTGCACCAGGCATGTTGTCTACAGCACATTCCCTCTGTATCATGCCTCAGGATTTCAGCTTTTATATTTTTCATATATTTGTAATCCTATAATTCTTTAGTGTGTAACTCTAAACTCCATATAGAGTGTTAGCTACTGTCTTCCCATTTTGGTCAGACAAAACAATTCCTCTCTAGGCCTGGGAATCAAGGACACCTTACTGTCTCAGGCCTCAAGAAGTGTAAACAAAAGTGAGTTGGGGGGGTGCAAATTTGAGGTAAATGACTTAATTACCTGAAGCTGTAATTGGAAGATTAACCCCCAACATGCAAATAGACCAAACTTATAAAAGTGTGAAAACCCACGCCCCATTGTCTATTTTTTGGGTGTAGCCTCTGGTGGGGCTTCGTCTGCCTGAAATGTACCTGAAGGCCCTTCAACAAATATAACCGCTTTTTGTTCTCTTAATTTTGTCTAGCCTCTATTTTAAGTAGCCCAAAAAGGTATCATGTACACCAGGTGAATTGAGAAGGGGTGGCACAGGGTTGGCTGTACTGCCTTTCTGCCAGCTGGGCAACAGAGGTGAGCAGGTGATCTGGGGACATGTCTGATTAATTTAGAAGATACTAAAGCATGCATGCTTGTGTGTAGGTGGCATCATTCCTGTTTACTAGCATTAGAGTGTATTTTTTATATTTCATATGATTTTTGCCTTTAATGAAAACATACCTGAAGCTACTTTTGTCCTTATTTTTCAGTTACAACACATATATATCTTGAAATCTAGTGTTTCTTGGCAAGAACCCTGATCAATCCCATCTTCATGGTCTTTAGTTCCCAAGAGCTGAGAGTTTACTTTCAGATCATTTATTGCTTTTTCCAAATAAGATGTTCACTTCACTGCTGTTCCACAACCTTAGTTGCCTGTGTCATGCCAAAGAGACATAAGCAGTCCTCCAGGATGAGACACCTTTTCTGAATCATGGGTTACATTGAACCTGGTCATTCTCAGGTAGGCATGAGCTCATTTTTTCTGTGCTCCAAACCAGCTAGAAAACTTGTTAGTATAGACTCGGTCTGAACATAGCAAGTGCTCTGGTGGAGTTGGTAATTCAGGTTTGGTAACGTGTCTTGCGGCTTTGAGCTGACTGGAATATAGGCAGGGCAAGTTCATGTTGGCCTGTAAATTGCTGCATAGATGTGTCCCTAATGGAGTTTCTATAGGCTGGGGGAGAAACTTGCACTGTGAATTGTTTGTTGCCTTGGTCCACTGAATAAGAGGAAAGGTTCTTCTTTGGTCCATGAAGCATACTTCTTTTCTCTTTTTACATTAAATTTAATTATATGAAATTTTTTTTATACCCACTTCACTTTCAGGAAGCCTATCATTCCATGTATGAGATAAAAATCCAAAGCCACTAGTTTACATATTGCTATTTTAATTACTTTTTTAATAGAGAAGGGGACTAGATTGTGGAGAGCTGTAGCCTGTAACATGGGCTTATGTTGGAGAAGTTCGTGGAGAACTATGTCCTGTGAGAGGGACCCCATCCTGTAGCAGGAGAAGGACTTCTCTCCCTGAGCAGTGGCAGGAGCAACGGGTGATGAACTTGCCATAACCCTTATCTTCTATCTCTCTGAGCTGCTCCAGAGAAAGAGGTAGAGCTTGAGAAGGAAGGAGGTGTGAGACAAAGATGTTGTTAAGATTTATTTTACTTCTCATTATTCTGCTCTGATTTTTTTAGTAATAAATTCAGTTAATACCCCCAATGAGAGTCTGTTTTGCCCTTGACAGTATTTGGTGAGTGATCTCTCCTAGTCCTTGTCTCAAACCATGAAACCTTTGTTATATCTTCTGTCCCCTGTCCAGTTGCAAAAGAGAGAGATAGAGTGGCCTTTGCCAGTGTCAACCCACTACAATTGCCAAATAGAGCACCATTTGACAGAGTAGCTAGAAAAGACTAAAACCCTTTATAGCAACTTGCATGCGTGTGTGTCTCTAACACTCTTCATTAAGGCTTCCAAAGGATTCTTGGAACATTAAAGAAAATTTATCCATTTTTCCCTGTGAGGTATTTGAGAGTGGTTGTCAATATAAACTCATTAGTTTACAGCCAGATATTAGTTACTTGAAATTTTATTGTCTTTTCCTGTTCCTGGAAGGATGGATGTTGTCATGTCTGCTGGCAAAAGTAGACTTTTAATAGCAGTAACTAGGAGAACTTTTAGCACAGATTAGAAAACAAACCAACCCCATGTCGGAGCCTGAAATATTATAGTTCATGATTTAAATATGAAGTACCTTTGCCTATTATAGCAAAACTGTATTACAAAGGCTGCAGAGAAGACCACCACACCGTGAATGGGGCCCTGGCTGAGGCCTTACACTGGTTGCTGACGAAGGTAAAGTAGTAACTCAGGGCTGGGGGAGAAGAATACATTCACACAGGGAACAAGCTTCACACCTTCGGAGTGGAGACCGCAGGGCTACCAGCTACCAGGTTCTAACAGAGCCTCACACCAAAGGGTGGGGGCAGAGAGGCTTTGGATGTGTGGGGAAAAGCCTCTGGTGAGAGGCAGTGCCCGCCCACCCTCCGCTGTGCCGAGCAGCTCCGCTGTGGGGCCCCTTCCCCCCGGGAGAAGCTGCACCCACATGAAGGACACAGGGGGTCATGGGCCATCAAAGGGCCCCCCAAAGGGGTCCCCAGACCCTGCACCAGAGCACTGCAGCATGAGGCAACAGACCCACAGGGCTGCAAGGGACAGTGCCAAACTGGGCCCCTGTAAGGGAGGCACCTGGGCATTCCCACTTGCCCAAATGTATATTAATCCACTGGATTCTATATTTTTTGGCGTGGTGGAGTGGTGCACTGGAGGTGCAGTGGCGGGGCACCCTTACCACCCAGAAGACCAGATGGAGGGGAGCAACGAGACTTCATTGGGACCCCTGGAAGGGTGATATGTTTCTACCCAACCCCTGTCACTCTCTCCCTGTGCCCCCACCCTCCATGCACACTTCTTTTTCTATTTCTTTCTTTCTTTCTTTTCTCTTACTCTCTCTTTGCCTCTCATACTATCAAATAAAATATATCAATTTTTTGGCACCGACATCTAACCTCGTTTGGTTTTAATCATGTTTTTTGGGTATATTTTGAACTGTTCTGGGTTTGATCCGCTTTATTTGCAGAGACTTAGTTTCCTCTGCTCTTCTGTGTTTAAACTGGATCGTAACATCCCAAACCAGAAAGCATAGAAGGTCACCACCAGTCTTTTTGGAAATTAGAGAGTGAAGATAACACCAACATCATGCACAGTTAGAGGATTATGGTAATGAAGACAAGATTCGGGATTGAGGGAAAACCTTACAGTAAATATATGCAGCATTGTATGCAAAACCATTTTGACAGCTTGCTAAAAATTATTTTCATGCCTCTCTTCTCCACTTTATGGGAGAATATATTTGCATTCAATTTATGGAATGATATTACACTGATTGTGATTTGAAAAAAAAAAATAAGTGAATATGTTACAATGCCATTAAATATTGAGCATTTTCCAGTCTCACTGGGGAATAGATTCCTGGGTAATATTCTGCAAATGTTGACATATCTTCTTTTGCTTGGTGCTTGCCCTTGAAACTAATCTGTTCATCCTTACTTAACTGTGTAAGATCCCCATTATTAACCATGTTCCTACTATGGTCCAAATTCACTGATATGAAAATAAAAATAGTGAATCTGAGATATGCTTAGCCTTTCTATAAGAAAGTCATCACATACGAGAGTATAGCAGACTAGTACAAATAGCATTTTCATAAGTCAAATTTTATTTTTCCCCAACACAATTAAATAGCAGTAGTTTGCTTTCAGATAAACATACTGAATTTTGTGCTGAAATAAGTGTAGAACAACTGGCAAAATATATTTGTCACCAGCAGTTTCCCTCATTAACAAAAGTAATGTATCTCGTATTTAGCAGTTAAGTCTGGTGAGATGAGCATGGAAGCAAAACATAAAGAAATACCTTAAGCAGATGATCTTCCAAACACGGTCACAGAGCTAGTGCCCAGCCAAACTGGCCTTTTCAAACACCTCAGAGGTGACAGTACAGGCTTGAGCTGCTCAGCCAAGCCCACTTCGTGGTATGTGTTGGATATGCCGTTTGTTTTCTTCACTGCCTTTGAGAGAGGCTGAGACCTTGCACCTACTATTAAAAATGAAGTGATTCACTGTAGTGCCCCTGCTAACAGCAATTTATAAAGCCAGAGGGTTTGCTCTTGAACACTATAACTTCTGAGTAAAGTGATTTTCTTTCTTGTTTTTATGCTGGTTAGATAATTTTCTGTCTTTGCTAGTATGTGTCAGCACCTTCTCTCCAGGTGTAAAACACTATAGGCAAAATATTAAAACTCGTGCACTTTCCTCTTTTGAAGGGTTATTTATCCGTCCCCTTTTTCTACCAGCTTCCTCTTTATCTATCAGCACTTACTTCTTGCCCGCGTTTGTTAAGCTTCTTTTCACGTGCTTATAGGCCCTCCTTGAGTCCCTTTGCATAGAAAAACTTGTGTGAAGCACAGGGTTTGGATATACCTACTTATAGTGAAATGATGAGAGACACCAAAAGGGAGGGAAAACTCAGGGACCTGGAAGAGAAGAAGGAAAGAAATATCCCTCCAATGGAAAATTCAAACCATGCATCTAACAAGCCCAGACTGTGCTTGACTACAAGCCCAGAGAAATACTGTCTTCCCCAGTCAAAGCTTTCTTTGCACAACAGTGAAGCTGATTGCCACCTTGTAACAAGTTTTACCTTTCTGAAAACTACTTTAATTCTGAGATTCCTGCTCAAACTGGGCCAAGCTAATTTTCATGCAATGCGATGGGGAATAATGCTTTTTTCTTTTGTCCGAAAGAAAATGAATGTATGAAATAATGTAAGAACTGAGGTACTGGGCTGGTTCCTAGGGACCTCACACATCCACATCTTGGGTGCACTCTGAGCCTCTTCTCTATGAGAATACCCATCTATTGTATTAATAGAAAAGGCTGACCTGCAGCTAACAATAAATCACACTAAACTTTGTGCTTCAAATTGATAACTATCTGCAGAATGTAATGTTAAAGGCACTGAAATACAGGCTTTATGAATTCATGACTGTGCTTGGTTAGGTATATTCTCAGTGATGTGGCTTGTGGTTAGTGCTCCCTGGAAGAAGAGTTCTGCTGCTTTTTTATCACATGGGAACTATTTTACTTGAATCTGGCTTATGATGACTGTAAAAATCAGATTTCTGAAAGATAAAATAATCTGATGCTTAAAGGAATTTAAATCTCTACTGACAAGGTAAAGAAGCCTTGTCCCCTCCCCCCTTATTTTTATATTGTGTATTTTTGGGTTGTCTGAGAACTACAGTTGTGATTGTTATGATCTTTTCAGTCAACATGTTGCTCTGTGCAGGTTTTATGTTACAGTTTATAAGATGCTGAAGATTTTCTGAGATATCAAAGTACTTACCATAATGAAAAAACGTACATAACAATGGTTGTACGGCAAGGGGAAGGATTGCCTGAAGCAGAACAAATTTCTACAGATTGCCTGACAATGTAAGAGTAATATACCACTACAATCATGAGAATAATATTGCTTAATAAATCACTGGTATTGTATGTCTTACAGTGAAACTTACCATTTTATAAATTACTAAACACATTTTCTTCTTGATTAGCTATTTCATGTTCAGAAAACCTCTTCCTTGAAATTCATTTGAAAGAAGGATCTCCATTTTATTTTAACACTGAAAATTATTAGAATGGCAGTGGCAGACCAATACCAGACTTTTACTTTGTTTAGGAATAAAGTGTAGTCTCAGGCTCATACTTCAGACCAACAGGCACAGGAAAGCTTGGCTGCGCTCTGTGAAGTGCACATTGATGGTCTTGTACCTTACTGTGGTATTGAACAAGGACCTGTGAGACTCCAGTTTCATCACTGTAGTGGGTAAGGAATTAATTTCTTGAGAAACGTCCTGACCACTTGAATATCCTGAAGTTTCCCAGGAACTGCACCCTCACCCTTACTACTGATGTCCTGGATGTGTGGATTTTGTGTAGTGTGGGCCTATGAAGGAAGGATAAGAATAATTTTTTTCCTTAAACTCAATTTCTCTTCTTCCCAGTTCTTTCCTTGTTCCTTACCATGGCATACATAAGATCAAATAAACTCTGGTTGTCTTGGTTTTTCAAGGGGAAAAGAAAGTAAGGCTAAAGTTGCCAAATTCTGCAACCTTTACTTAGGTGTTGTTCAATTCAGCTTATGTTGTGTTTTGTCTGGGTGAGAACTATAAAACTAGCTAGTATGGATTTATTAACATAACATGTGTTAACATTTACAGAATGTGAAATCCAAGTTCATGCTCCATAAAATATTGCACAATAGATAGTAGGTTAAGCTTATGTCATGATCAGAAATCATTTCCCTTTGAAAGAACTGATGTGGAGATTTCATGGCTAGAAAAACAGAACAGCCCTTCTTCATGGCTTTATGACTTTGAAACTTTAACAAGCCTTAGAAGGAAAGTGGAGATTTCTTGGGCCTGAAGCATATTTGCCCATTGCAATCTGTCTCTCTTCCTCACGGTCGATTATTTTAAATGTATTTTTCTGCAATGTGTTTATTAAACTCTGAATTAGAGGAGTAAAGGTTCTATCAATTCAGTAGCTTTGAAAGAGACCCTGAGTACCTGTCTTTATGTAGCTGGTATTCACAGATATTCCTTGTCCCATGCTGTTAAGATGATTATTAAGTAGTTAAGTCACACACCATTCACTTGGAAGAAATGTTACATAGTTTATGATGTTTTAGTGTTCTCTGGCACATTATTTTTAACTTCTTCCCTCCCTTTAAGAAAACAAAACCAAAACCAAAACCAAACAACCAAGACAAACCGCCCCCCCCCCCAAAAAAAGCAAACCAACCAAAAAAACCCCAAAACCAAAACAAAATCAAACACCCACCTTCGTATATTTTTTTAAATTTTTGAAGTCATTTGTAGAAGTCTGAATATAATGCCTCACAACCCACGAACTCTGGGGTGGGATTTTTAAAAATTATTTATTTCCATTCCACAGAGTTAAGCTCATGCCAAGTGGTTATATTCATATACAAGGCCTGGGAGCAGATTTTTCTGCTGTTTTCACCAAGTTTCTTAATTTTTCTGTTTATATATGACTTTTTATAACTGAGAGATTAATGATACTTATGAAGTTCTTTCGGAGAGCATGGTTTTGTGGAACGCTTTATGGACTTAAATGAATAGATATTATAATTACAGTTTAGATTACTATTGCAGATTGAAATTTAACAGCAGCATGTCACAGATTACACATTCTTATAAATGTAGCAAAGCTTGCTATAATGAATCAGTTGCATATAGTCATTGTCCCCATCTGTTGTAATGTGTTCATTTGGTTACCCCAGGGTAGCAACAGCTCCTTACCAAATTGTCTCAGTTGTTGTCTGTATTTTTTTTGCTTCTCTGCCTTATCACATCAGGTTATAAGTGAGGTTCTTGGCTGAAATTCTGCAATTTGAAAGATTGTTCAGCACCTGATTAGGTCCATGTCTTTCCACAGGTGTAGTCTGAGTACATTTGACACAAAGAATATGCTTGTATTTATGTCCATGGAGTAGAAAAGTAATTTCCTGAAGTTTTGCAGTTCAGAGGCAGAGCACCTGACACTGGAAAATAATGCATTTTAAGTAATCTGAGGACATTAAGGTACCGTTTTCTTGCTTCTGGCATACCACGCTGTTAAAAATATTGCATTCCTATGTTCAAATATTTCCTGGTCATATCCTATCTGCAAGTTTGGCTAGCGAAAAATTTTGCTTAAATTGTATGGATTTGTAATGTCTGTTGTCCTTCCTTCTGTGAACTGGAGTTCACTAAGCTGAGCTGTGCTAAAACAGGCCTTGCTATGCAGACTTTAAGTAAGAGATTTTTTGAAATGGCCTTGTGGCCCATTTATGTAATAACAAGGGAGACATGTCCTGACCTATCAATCTCACTTTAAAAGAGCTGTTCAAAACACTGTGTATTGTGCACACAGAAACCAAAAGACAAGAATGTTAATTATTGCAACAACTGTAAGCCTGATAAAAAATTCCTGAGGAGCTCAACTAGGAGCTTAAATCAAGCTCTTTGTTTAAAATACCTCACAACACCCTTTCATATAACATGTATTTTTAAATTGCAGATTTTTTTCTTTTCTTTTTTTTTTTTTTCTTTTCTTGCTTTTTTTTTTCTTTTTTTTTTCTTTTTTCCCAGGCCTGGGATTCTTTTTCCTCATTTCTTCCTTGATAATCTATTTGGTTAATAGCCAGTTGGAGTCTGGCCAGGTATTCATAACTCAGCATATTACATTCTGTTTCTCTCTGAAATACACATTAAAGCAACCAAGATTTTAGAGAATATTTTTGTTTATTTTCTTCTTTTTTTTTTCTATTTTCACAGCACAAGAGTCTATTTATCAACACTGTGTCAAGATATACATGCAGTAAAGAAAACTAAAAATGTTGCAGTACTTGCAAAGTGTTGTAAAAGGAGAGTTCAAGTCTCCAGTAACACTGGGATTATAGCAGCCACGTTTTGATAGCAGATTGAATTAATCATCTGATAGTTTTCTTTTGGTTTATTTTTGGTGTCTTGATGGAAACCGGCTAATCAGCTTCATCGAATTTTGGAGTCAGGTTCCCAGTCTCAACAGAGCAAAGATATTCCAGTTTGGACCAGAAACTAAGGGCTATGTCTATACCATAAACACTGTCTATATACCTGTGATGATCAGGGGTGCAGTAAGGTGCAATTTATAACTAGAACTGCTGTCAACAGAAACCCAGAAGAAACAGTTATATCAGCAGTATCAGTTAAAATTTTTGGCTGTTGAAGAAGAGGATCTGCAACTGGAGTGTTTTACACCCAAAAGTATGTTATGTTGATCGTGCTAGCGTCATCCATCTGAGAACTCACTGGTGTCACTGTAGTTAAGCAGCTGAACAAAGATTGTTTCTCTTAATGCTTAAACTTTCAGGGTCTTCTTTTGTTTATGGTTGTGAGTAAGGAATACAGGGTGACTGATGGAGACCATGTCTGTTGTACCTTTGTATATCTGCATTGGTACTGAACACTCAAGTTTACAGAAAAGCAGACCAGAAAACCTGCTGGGTTCAGGGAAAAGCTAAGACATAAAGAAAAAGCAACAACAGGCAATATTTACCTTAAAAAATGCCTCTCTTGTTCACCTAGTGGAACTGATGGAGTTCATGCATTATATTCCAGTTGATCACGTCTCCATCATTTCAAAGAATACACTCAAAGACTATTCTACTCTGGTATTGCCTCTGCACTATAGGGAGGTATTTTTAGTGCATTATTGTAACACTGTACCTGAGCTGGTGTTACTGGCGTAGTTAAAATTGCCAAAAGTCCTGTGTCAGGCCTTAATTAAAAAGTCATAATTATTGTTTTAAGATTTATTCCACAAATGCGCTGACTTTATTCTACTCAGCAGGGGCTCAATTCCAAAAACAATATAGATTTCAGGATAACCTCCCAAAAAAATGACTGAGCAGAATTAGTTGAGCATATAATATGTGCTTGTGCTGTGAAATAAGAATGCAGCACAACTAGAGTTACAAACATGTGGTACAACAGACATGGAACAATGTTCTTTCTCTGCATTCTTCTCCATGTTCCTTACCAGTTAATATTTTACCTCTTAGTTAAAATACATTTTTGGCATGGGATTAGTCAGTACAACTGCCTTTGAGAAACAGCCAATTTTGGAATATACTTGAGTAGGCCTGAACAGCAGGTGCTGCCATGCTCCTGTGGTCTCCAGCAAAAAGCCATTCTCCACAGTGTGTCTGAGATTTGAGGGGCTCTTCAGCTCTTTTTTTTCTGGGTACTGTAAAGCCCTGTGAGAGCATGGACAGCATTTTAAGCTGTCATTGGTGAGCTCTTCACATTGATGAATGGATGACTTTGTACACTCACTGTGAAGGGGGCATTGAATTTGAGGTGACTCTGACCTAGCGCGCAATGAGCTGCTCGGGGCTTCTGGTATTGGTGGAGATCAGAGCCACAAGGAAATGAGGAAGTCACATAGTCACGCAGTCACAAGACTGACATCCAATCAGCACTCTGTCCTCATATCCTTAGTAGCTTTCTGCAAGTATGTGCTCTCTTATTTATAAAATACATGAGTTGAAATCAATTTATGTTGTTACATTATCAGTTATTGTTGAGCTTTAAAAAATATTTGCTATATTTGTGAAATCCCTACATTTTCAGCTTATCATTGTCCTGCAGAAGTCTCAAATAGCAACATGCAAAATCATTTTATATTTGTCAGTGGGAAGCCAGGGACTTGGTTAGGCTTTTGTGTTTGAGATGTGGGAAAGGGGGAGAAAGAGAATCCAGGAGGATAATGTCTGGAGCAGCAGATACTTTTTGGCTCTCACACCTGAAAACTTTCGTGTCATTTATAACCATGTGGCAGGCTGCCTACAAACTGGAGAAGACAGTCCCTGCAGTTTGTTTGATACAGAATTTCCAGGGTTTTTCTTCACCAAGCTCTGTTAGACAGCACTGATACCGCTGAAGTCAACATGACTTTGCAGTACAGAACTGCACAGACAGATACCTATGCCTGTTAAAGCGAATGAGGCTTGTGCAGACAGTCTGCCATATAGCAAGCTCTTGAGTTGATTTATTAAGTTTCATGGGGAATTTTCTGTTGGTTTTCTGATGATTCTGATTTTGTAAGGATTTGCCCTTATCAAAAGGAAAGATTGGCAGTACTGAAAACAATTTCACTTTATGGTTATGATTTTTTTTTCATAAATTCAGCAAAACCCTTGCCACTGACATCAATGGAAATATTAGATAAATTTGCCCCAAAATAGATTCTATTTTTAATTAAACATGTTTTTTGGCAAAAAATTGTTTAGTCTGTTCCAGAGGAACACACTGTAATATCTTGACAGGACAGAAAATTTTAAGACAGAAGTAACTGAAACAAAGGGAAAAAAGACCTGAATTTTGCCAGGTGAGCATAAATTATTTACTTAAATGGATGCTCTTATATGCAGACTCTTACAAAATGAAGTAAATTGAAGAGAATTTGATTAATTTTATAATTAAGAACTGACATCTAGCTTCAGTAGCAAACACATATATAAAGTTTTATTTTAAAATACTGCAGGTATTGAGATAGGCATTCTGAGTAAAATTCCAGAAAAAAACCCTGAATATTTGCAGCAGCAAAAAGAAAAGAAGGTATAACCCTTAGTATACACTGAAATTATTGCTGTTCATATCCAATTAGAAGAGAAAAATATTTCATCTAACGTAAGTTACTAGAAATTTGTTCTGGAATATTTGCATGTTGATTTCATTTGTCTTCTGGCTCTGTGGTTTAACCCTTCTTTTACCCACCTATTTCTCCAAATTCACCATTTTAGTATTTACAGTGTTCAGAAAAAGCTGTCTACAGCTAGAGCATGTTGGTTTTGTCTTTTGCTACCTTACAGGCAAGTACTAATGCCATTTTGACAGTCATATTAAAGCAATAGTAATGACCATATCCTAGAATGACAGGTGATTGTTTTCAAAGAAGCTAACTCTCAGTACTTATTATTTAATAGAATAGCTTTTATAAACTTTCTGTTTTATAGAATAAAGATGTATAGTAGTAGTAGTAGTAGTAGTTGTAGTAGTAGTAGTAGTAGTAGTGGTAGTAGCAATAGCACTTCGAAAAGGAAGGCAGGCATATTTTGGTCTTTTTTTTCTTAATCTGGTGTGGATGCAAAATAAGTTAGTTGACACCGAAACAATTGTGATCTAAGTCAGATGCTAATTTGGAGTCTTAAAAATATACTTTGTCTTTTAATTAGATCTGTTTTCCTAATTTACATATCTATACTTGAGAATCAGGAAAAAATGGTAAGTGAAATAAAGTGTGTGTCTTACTTTTCAATCACAGGCTAGCTTTTCATTGAGGGATGCAGCTAGTAAATTGTCATAAGGAAGAGCTGCAATGAAAAAAATTTGGAGCATAGATGTCAAAGATGTAAATTTATGAACTGTCTTAGCACTAGGCAATAATAGGCTCACAACAAATCCCTGTATATTGCAATTTCCTCCAGGGAGCCTCTCCTACAACCATCAAAAAGCCCTTTCAGGTTGGGTGGACAGGAGTACCGTGCTAATGCTTTAATTCTACTGTGCAGTAAATCACTGTTAGACCAGACACAGAGTCTAGCAGGTTGTCACCATGTGGCAGCTGAACCAGCAAAGATGGGAATGATATAGGTCAGAGGTTTAGGCACCTGAAAGGTCATAAAATGTATTAGGGTGGGAACTTTACACCCTAGTTCATGCGGACTTGGAGTAAAAACTAAGTCAGTGGTCTTGATGTTGATATCAAGTGAAACCATGTTTGTACTGAAAAGTATCCCAGCACAACCCCTACAATTAAACCTGCTAGAAATGTCATGGTTTATTGCCCCACCTGTTGGATTCAACTACTGCCTTTGTGATGATGACATTTGCAGTTGAAGGCTGGCAGGCTGCAAAGGGATTAGGAAGCAGATACACACAGACACACACACTCAAACATACACCCTCATCCTCCACTTTTGCTTTTAGTACTTTTCCACCAAGCACAGGAAACCAATAAAAGTGGTCTGGCAAACCAGGGCTTGACCTACATATCCAGTGTCACTCTAAAGGCCAGAGGCTGAGTTTTGTCACTGCTGATTGATCCCATATGATTAGAGTAGATCACAATGTAACAGGGTCATAAAATATGCTGTTGTGGTATTCTTCACATATCTACAAAAGAAGTAAATAGGGAAAATAAGACTCTAGTATTTTCTGTGCCGGAAATATTCTGGCCTTTAAAGTGCACCTTCTCCAGCTAAAAATTGGTTGTTAGAATCATGTCCTCCTAAATGTATACAAATCTTGCCTTATACTCTCTACAGACTAACTTTCACATGCCGAAAATGAGAATCGGTGTTTTAAAAAAGAACAGAAAAACCCAAACACAACAGAAATGCGCCCAATTTCATGCTATGTCCTTTTAAAACAGACCTAAAGAAGTATGAGTAAAGCAGCCTGAGAAACCCACTTTTAAATAGGAATGTACGTTGAAATTCAGAAAGGAGATGGTTCTTAAGTTGCCTTTTTTATTTTGGCCTCGCTGGTGTAGCTGACTGGGCTAAACTCTTACCATAGGTAAGAACAGATGTAAGGCAAGAATATATGTCAAGATGATATGAAATAGCTTCTGTCAAAGAGTTCGCTGGGTGTCACTGAGACACAATGAAACACTATCAATTTTATTTTCTTCCCACAGAGTACTCCTAGGATATCAGATTTTGTAGGAGTTTGTGATGTGTTTCCTTTCTCTTCTTCTGGGTAAAGTGGCATTTCCAGAGCAAATAGCTTGCTCATGAACTTGTTCTGGAGAATCCCTTAAATCCAATGGTAATGAGGCCTTGAACTGGCTAGGTGTTGGCTTTTCCTTACCTACAGTCTGCGTGAGGACAGTATAATACAATGAAAATGAAATAGATCTTTTCATGTTTTTAAGGTATGTTTTTAACCCCAGCTCTATTCAAAAGTGGCCCCTTCCTTCTCTAAGAATACACCTACAGAAATATTGCTGCAAAAACACTCGTGACGAAGAGAAATACTGGAGAAATTATGCAACCTTTCCACTTCTATATTGTATTTCACAAACTTCTTGAGCGCCTTGGGTAATATTCTGATAGCTCTACTGGGAAAAATGATACTCTACATGGTCTCCTGTATTCTCTCCACATACATCTGTGGTTATGTTGTACCACAAATATGAAGTGTAGGAAGGGAAATTTCCCGAAGGAATTAGTGAGAGAGGATGTGTTGGAGCTGGGGACAAAGGCAAAGAAAATGAAAAACCTGATCCTATTTCAACACAGTCATAAGTCTGATCAACATTGCAGATAAATTGTAACCTTTTCTGTCATGAAAGAATGTATTGTATGGAGCATAATATGCCCAGGGTCTGTTTTCACCTTGTTTTGTTTTGTTTTGTTTTGTTGGGTTTTTTTCTGTCCGATTTGCTGATGAAGGGCATGTTGGGGCTGATGGCTGGAGTAATAAAATGGAAGATCAGGGTCACAATTCTCTTACATTGTTGTCTCTCTTGCAGAAATTCTCAGTTTGTTCATTGTTGACAAATCTCTAATGTGTTGCAGAACAACAAAAGCATATGTACCAAGTGTTAGTTGATGGGAGTGACCTGTACAGCTCCAATTATGAATGATAGCTCTCCACTTCCTTTATGCTTATTTTAAAGTCCCCTGGACACAGATTGATAAAAGGCAAGGACCCATATGAGTCTACGAAAAATTTGTGGAATTTTGAAATAACCTTAACATGTACCATTTAAAAACTAATAATTGCTTGGCTGTCGCTGTTTTCTTTTCCTTTCTTTGCATCACAAAATCTTTCTTACGTTGGGAATATGCTTAATAATCAAAAACTGATGCTGTGAATTAAAGAACAAATATGTCACTGGATAAAATAAAGCAACAACAACAACAGAAAATAAATTAGATTTGTATGATTTTAACTGTTCTTTAATCTGCTTCTGGGCAACAAAAGTGATTTGTGTCAGCCTTTATTGCATTAAACTTTAATTTTCTTCCACAAGAACAGGATTATATAAAGGAGTATTGGATTGCACTCAGCATGGATTAGCTGAGCGGTGTCTTTGCTGCCAAGGACCAAATGGATTTCCTTCCTTTTGTGATTTATATTTTTATTGCTGTTTTTTTTCCACTCCCTCTAATTCCCATTACCCGTCTGTTTGCCAGAACCGAGATACCCTCAAGAGCAGCAGAAAGGCAGGCAGAGTTATTGGCTTATTGCATATATTTATGTTCCAAGGATTTTTACTAGCCAGCATCAAAGGAATAAGCTAGCCCTCAGCCATAGAAGCTGACTGCTAATTTAAAACTAAAAAATTAAAAGCTCATTCATTGTAAAAAGGACATAGTCTTTTAAACATATATATATATATATATATACACACACATATTTATATATACATATTTATTCACATATATATACACACATATATATATGTATAAAGATTTTAACTATTCTTGATACAGATTTTCAAAGTTTTGTCTAATGGGGATAGATCAGCAAAGGTTTGTTGGACATATAAAATTATTAACAGTCAAAACATGCTGGCAGTGTGAATGGAAGAGGAAAAAGATTCACTTAGTATAGAGTCAGGGAACATCAAAAATTTGAAGGAATAAAAAGGCAGAAAATAAAATACAGATTCTTACTTACAGACAATGTAATAAATTGCAGTTTGTACTTTGCAGCTCATTTTAGAAATGATTAATGAATTTTTCAGTCATGACTTTTTAACCAGAAAGAAGATGCCTGGAGGTAGATGAGACAGGTATTTAAGAAAAAGACATTTAAACTATTAAGCTACAGAGGATGGTTTGGGTTTGTAGGCAGTACAGGATGGCAGCCCAAATGGCTGGCAACAGTCTTTTCTTGGGCAGATTCAGCCACACAAAAGGAATTTCAAGTGCAGTAAAAAATTACACAATGTACCAAAGCATACAAAATCTACTGTTAAGAAGTGCAGGTGAAAAGTCTGATTCTTCACTACAGGGATGAAGAAGGAGCTGAAGTAGACCCTGCTGTCATTACACCACCAGAGTAATTATCAATAATAAATTCCAGAGCACATTTTCTGTGGATCTGTCATAAAAATATTTTGTGAGTGACAGACTGTCCAGAAGGTTGAAACTGAGACGTGTAACTGCTGAAGCCTGAGCTGTGCTTGATCCTGTGCTTAAATGTTTTTTGTGACATTGGAGATCCATTGCACAGTCCGGAACTCAATACACAAACCCGGCCCAACCATTTAGTTTTGTTTTGTGAGGTATACCTGACCTTTTCTTAAATTTACATGTAAACGAAGCACATCAAAAATTTCAGTTGATTTCTCACTTGGCAATGCTGTCTGTTGAATCTGAGCAAAGGATACTTCCCCATCATTTCGTATCAGAACTGGAGCCTGTCCTTATTCTTCAGATTAAACACAAGGAGTCTTTGTTCATGTCATTTAGTTAGGGACTTAGTCCATTTTCTTGGTACACCAAAAAATAGAGGGACAGTGTTGTTATATTGTCAAAATGAATCTTCATGGTTGTTGCTGGATTATTTTCTGAAACTGTTGAATTAAACTTCTGACCACTGTCCCACTCTTGCTTTATTTTGGTAACTGTTAGATTTCTCAGAAGTAGCTTTCAGCTCATTAGTAAATATAATCTTTAAGTCATCATGCATTTTTTTCAAACAGGCGTTTACTGCCTTCAGATTACTGACAGAGACACTAGTCTGTCAAGCTCTAAATCCGAAATGATATTTCCTGCTGCTCCTATCACATCAGAAAGATATACAGGGAGACTCCCTATGGTGGTTATAAGAAGTAGTGTTTGCCTGCCTGTCGTGTTTTAACCTCAGTCAGCAACGAAGTACTAGGCAGCTGCTCACTCATTACCCCTGTGCTCCCCTCCAGTGGGATGGGGAAGAGAATCAGGGAAAAAAAATGCTTGTGGTTTGAGATAAGAACAACTTAATAACTGAAATAAAGTAAAATATTATGGTATTATACCAAGAGCAGCCATACCACTACTACTAGTACTACTACTACTGATAATAGTAATAATAGTAACAATAATAATAATAATAATAATAATAATAATAAACAGAGATAACAAAAGAAGAAAGAAGAAGTTACCGAGAGAAACAAGAGATGCCCAATACAACTGCTCAGCACCTGCTGAATGATGGCCAGCCAGTCCCCCAGCAGAAATTGGTACCTCCTGGCCAGTTCCCCCCAGTTGATATACTGAGCATGACATTCTATGGTATGGAATACCCCTTCGGCAAGTTTGGTTCAGCTGTTCTGGATGAGTTCCTTCCCAGCTTCTTGTGCACCTGCTGGCTGGCAGATCATGGGAAGCTGAAAAGTCCTTGCCTTAAAGGTAGGCACTACTGAGCAGCTACTGAAGTATTACTGTGTTATCAGCATTGTCCTCATGCTAAATCCAAAACACAGCATTGTATCAGATAGTAAAATAAATTAACTCTGACCCAGCTGAAACCAGAACATTGCTATTACTCTCTTACTTGGAGAAACTATTTGTGACAGAAAAAATATTGAAATATCTTATACTGTAATTGAAGTCTATTCCTTCCTAAAAAAAAAAAAAAACCACAAACCAGTAAAAGATGCTCCCTGCCAACAAGCCCACAGTATGCCCCACCATGTTCCAAGCAGGGAGAAAGATAGGCTTGTTTTACTACATTTTTCAAAGTCTAAAGCAGTGGCTCTGCTTCCAGCAATCTCTCTGCAAAGTGGAGAACAAAAATACTGTCTAGCTACTAGTCTGCATGTATCTCGTGCAGAAAACTTGTGCTCTTAAAACTCAGAAAGGGCCACCCAATAGAGGAAGTACTTGTACTTCTCCCTCTTACCTGGCTAAATTAAAACAAAATTCATTTATATAGTGATGAAAAAGCATTCCTGGAATACAATTTTTCTGCTATTGTGAGCAGTCACATCATGTATTGTCTATTATATTATCATCATATTACATCTGGAATGTAGTTGGATTTTATTTATGACTTCTTTGTCCCTGTAACTCTCCCCGGGATATTTTTTTTCATGATGCCTTGAGACTTTTTGATTTTCTCTGAAGTCTTTCCAGCTTTCCTAGATACAGCTTTTATATTAGTCATAGATGGAAGAACCATTTGCATGTGGGTACATGAAACATACCATTTTGACATGGATTTTGTATAGAAAACTACTGGTGTCAGACACATTGTCCACTAGTGGATTTCAGATCTTCATATGATGAATCTCAAACCATGCAGTTTTGAAAGATACTGCTGAACCCTTAGTGTCTTTCAGTTTTGCCTGCTTTCCTTTTCTGCTTGGCTGTACAGGCATGAAAATCTACCAGAAAAGTTTTTCTCAAGATTTCCTACTTTATTGTGCAGATCAAAAAAGTTTGGGCAAAACTGTGATGGTAATGAGAATTAGCCTGGTGTTGCCTGTCCTCATAATATTTAAGCAATAATTTATTTGGGAGCTTGTAATGCAAGACAAACAAAAGAGTTAATGAACTACTTTCTCCTTTGAGGAAGATTTAACTTTGCTTCGATCTGTGGATGCTGAAAGCTTGGTGGCAGAGAGATTTTTCAGTATCTGCCTGTGTCTGTGAGCATTCTCACTTTCTCACAGAGCTAGCTGCAAAACAGCTAGAGAGCTTTTGTAAATAATTCTTCTATCTTGCACCTGTGAGGTGTTTTTGCAGTTTGTTATTGTCAGTCTGAAGGATTGTTTAGGAAATGTGTTTTTAGGATCTAGCCAATAACCCTGAGGGGTGGTCAGCTAAGATCCAATGACTTTCTATGACCTAGGGTATAAAAAACCCTTCTGTATATAAATAAGTAAAGGCATTTCTATCTGGTTACTCCTGAGTTCGGTTCTCTCTTTCCTTCCCGGGCCGTGTCCGTTATTGCGACATCAATCTGACTGAAATATAGGAGAAAAATGCTAGTTGTTTCATCCCAGTTTGTCCGCCTAATTCAAGTCAGACCTGTCAGGGGCTGAGTAAACTGGGGGCATATCTACGTACATATAAATCTATTACAAAGAAGCCTTTGTTTTTCATTCTGTCTCTGTGCTCTCCAAATCTGAGTCCTGAAGATTTAGGCTATGATTGTGCTGCTGGTTTAGACAGTGGCTGTCAATCGCAGCAAGTCACTGTTGAAAATATTTATATAGTGGTTAGCTTTGCATTGCTTTAGGTCTTCAAACTCACTAAATACTTAATTTCTGGGGCGGTTTTTCACATCTGAATATGAATTCGTATTAACTTACTTTCGGCCATGGAAAGCTCTTTTCAGTGACATGTTAAGAAGACTTTAGGCTGTCATAATGCAGGTCTTTCAAAAATAGTTGAAGAAGTACCTCTAGTTTTCAGTCCAATGTAACATGAAGCAGAATATGAACAATGAATTCTTGGTACACGTTGATACTGAACACTTATTAATGGCTCCTTTCCATCAGCCCTATATTGGTTACACTCCTGTTGTATGCATACAATTAAGCCGACTTTATAGTGAGGCAAATGACTAGATTATCATTATCCTGTTTTCTATAAGTGTATACAACTACTGTGATACACTGTGGTGGCTGGTACTATGTTTTTCAGACACTAAAAGCAATGTAATTTAATTATTTTTTCCCTAATGCAAAAAAAGTTAGTGGAAATTTTGGAGGTGATTCAGCACAGGGTTACAAGAGAGATCTAAGGAACAGAAAAAATACTTTACAGACATAAATTAAAAAAAAAAAGAATTCTATGTTTCTATGTATCTATGTCTCTTCTTTTACACAGTGGCCATAATGAGCCTAATAAGCCAAAGGAAAAAAGCTAAACAAAACCATACTGGATCTAAAGAGCAAATTTTCAAAAATGTAATAGTCTTTGAAATAAAAGACCAGCATTCTTCCGGTATTCTTTCTGAAGTTAAGAGAACTTTCTGAAAGAAGTATTGTAATTCAGTCACAAATTACTTGACTTGAAGGAGGTATTACTGGCCAAAAATGCACTGTAAAAATGTCTCACATGGCTTGAAAATTATTTTACATATACATATATAGTCAGTTATACATAGACTTTCTTCAGTTAATTCAATTATTTAATATTTTGAAATTTATAGAATCTTTGTTATCCTGAGTGCTTTTGTTCTGTCCTATCACATCTAGAAATCTGACTCAGTCAACTGGACTTGTGCCACTGTACATTGGCATAAAGCTGAAGCAAAAATAAATTAAAAAAACTTGAAAAGAAGTGCTTTCTCTGTGATGCTATTTCCAATTTCTTTTTCAATTTTATCTCCCTGGAGGACCTGCAGCCTGGTGCAAATGTGGTAGCTGCTCTTTCACAGCATTAACTTTAGCTGTAACAAAAGCTGACCTAGGCAGGTCAGCACATGAGAAAAGGAGTAGAAATTAACTCCTTTTCCCAGCTCATTTTTCAGGGTTCTTGATTTGTCTCTGCACAGATCTTGCTCATATCAAAGGATTTGTCTTCATATTCTTTCTTGAAATCTATTATTGGCTGCCAAACATTCACAGTTGATTGTGAAAAAGATGCCTGGTCAGGATAGCAGTCTACCGAATTTGTCATTTCTATAGGGTTTTATTTTTGGATATCCAAAACATATGTGTATGTAATGTGCATAAATCAAGGCTGATAATAATTTAAATCAGTTCTGCAGATGACCTGGGTGCCATTCTTATTTCATATAAAAACCTGGTCAATATTTCATTACCCATTCTTTATGACAAGTATGAAAATATTCGATGTGCTTGTGGAAAGTAATTCCCTAACACAGGTCAAGATTTTACTTTTATTTGCTCTCAGAGTTAATCCAGTCTCTAGTATTTCTCTTTGTGAAACAGTAATAGAGGTTTTAGTGTATTTTTGTGATATTATGGTGTAGAGATGTATAGAATCACAAGCTCCCGTGAACGAAGAATTTAAATTTCACCTTAAAAATGGGATGAAATGGAACTGGAAATTTGGTTGTATTTCCAATGCAGGGCACAGAGGTTTGCTTGGTAAATCTAAGGTAGTTTTGCAACTGGGCATTCTTATGCGTGCCATGAAGTTCAGTTACTGAAAGGATTTGAGGAAAAAAAGCCAGAATTAGAAAGAAACTTACCATCTACTGGTCATTTAATGTTATTGGTTTGTTAGGAGGGGTATGGAAAAAAAAATCTCTAAAATATACTAAAAAGATCAAAATGCTTATGCCCTATTGTAATGGGTTGACTTCTGCAGCTGACTTTTTCCCTCTTCACCAAAAATCAATTAATGTGAAACCAGCACACCTATATACAGTAACTGTTCTGTGAATCGTAGGTTTTTTATGCTTTTTTCCTTTAAGATGAAAAAGCATTTGTCATCTGTTTTGGTTTATCAGCTTTCCCTTGTCAATCTGCTCTAGGAAAAGACAAAATCATTCAGTCTGTGGCCCAATTTGATTCAGTAACCCCCCGTGAAAGAGCCATTTGTTTACATGGAGAATGAAGAATCAGATATATGAAGAGATACTGGAATTCTGCCATATGTTGTAACATATGGGTAGTTTTCACTATGTTAAATCCATGTGAAGGAGGGGGCTCTTATGGAAAAATGTACTGCATTTTCCTACCTTGAACCCTAAGTAAGAGTATTTAGCATTTTCATAACACTGTAATAGCATTAACTAACCTTCACCAAACCAGAGGTTTTGTAAACAATAATACGGAAAATCCAGCTTAATCCAGGTACAGTGAGTCACTGAGTGAGCATAGAGCTATACTGGTCTTGGTAATTAAGACATTGGAGCCCCGGCTCTTTTCTGTGTTTTGCAGCAAATGCTACTACCTGTCAATTTGCAATATATGTAGCAGGCTTTGAAATGTGTACCTATCTCTTTGTACATTTTGCACAAAATTATCTTTGCTCGCATTGGTGGTAACAAAGAAATAAAGCTGTCACCAGTTTCTAAAATGCATAGAAATATAGAGAAAGACATATTTTATATTATGAGATATGACACACAGAGATAGAAATTCAGTGTGAGCTACTGTTAGTTAGATGAAGGACAGTTTTTACTCTTATTTCTGCAGATTGCTACCTGAGCTAGCATAGATGAAATCACATTTATGTTGATATAACTGCACTGGTTCTGTATTTGAAGAATGAAATTAAGAGACGTGGCAGGAAAAATAATCAAAAATGGGGGCATAAAGAAGCACTCAGCTTCTTGTTCCTCTTATCACTCTCCATCCCACACATTCCTCTCCAAATTTGTGACTGTGCACATGCTTTGACCCTGTTCCTTAATCTTAAAAGTTACTGTATTTTAAATCATCTCTAAGAAACACCTTATTATGGAGATATAATCTTTTCTAAGTGCTAGCCTACCGTGGTTTCAGTATGACTTCATATAGTACTTGTAGCTGACTTTCCATGATACTTACAGTCACAGCTATAGAAAGAAAACCCAGACTTCTGGAACTATTTTCCTTTGAATTCTTTGCTCTTTTGTTTACTTTTTCTTTACCCTGATCATTGAACATATAAAACTGACAATGTTTTTTTAAAAAAAAAATGGCATACCGGGCTTTCTTTTTGATTTTATTTTATTTTGTTGCAAAGCAAGAAAGTTGAATTCTAAGAGTTCTCAAAATCCTAACAAAGCTACAAGGAGCAGTTTCAAAAATGCTCTTTAACCGTTTTTCCATGAAGCATATATAAGATGCTGTTTCTTTTAATTTCCAGAGAGGTTTAAATGTATTCCCACTTCATGCTGTATATATTTGTAACATGATTTTGTGGAGTGATGATCTAAAGTAACAAACCGAGAAGACTGGTGTGAGACTGATTTTAGACCCTAGTCCCTCAAAGATCTTTCTATAACTTAATATTGGAAGCGTCTGTAATTTTTTTGAAGTCAGTTGAGCCTCTTGAACTGTATTTTAATTACATGTAAAGTCTTTGAATAGTTAATGATTGTAAATCCTGTTGTGTAGTACCAAAATTTGCCTACTATTTATAACAGAAAGAGAGCAGTATATATCCAGGCTAGAAGGAGCCTTTGGGTACAAGTGGCAAATAATAATAATTCATCTAGGCCCTCCTGTCCAAAAGTCATACAAAGAGATTTGGGGCATTTTACCTAGAGTAGTTTATATCATTAGGTGCTATAACATTAATGTCATTTGTAATAGAAAACAGTCAGAGTTTAAAATTAAAATACAATGCTCAGGTGTGTTGTAAGGTTTTAAGAAGAGTGATGGTACTGAAAAACTCTCTTAGTTTTGTTTTATTTTATTTGAATGTGGCTGTTCTCTGGGTAAAACTCAGTTTGCAATTTATCATGCTATGCTTAAATTGGAGAGCCTGATGTTGACATTAATTCGTTGCAGTGCAAGCATTCAATGTTATTGTACATATGTTACAGCATATGGCAGGATTTCATTCCTCATCTCATTCTTATGCTCTGTCCTCAGAGTCACTAAAAGTCTGTCCCATGAGATGACTTTTGTTAAATTAGGTCAGCAACTGAAGTAGGACATGTGTCAACTCCTCTGCTGAGAAATACGGCAGTGCTAACACTTGAAAATTATCTTTTCTTCAATTATTTTAGGTTGGAAATCTAACAAGAGATTTTACTCTGATCATAGATATCTCTGACTTCTCTTCGGATATTCATGAAATATTTTAATTTTTATTTGTTATTACAGAATTGACTACACTGTTGTTTTCAGACATTTAAAGAATCCTACTTAGATGTCTGTGGGCAGAGTTAAATTCATCTCTGTGAAGCTCCATAGTGGTATGTATGCTACTCATACTCATACTCAGCTAATGTCTTGGCTGAGTACGGTATTGGTCGTAGAAGAATTCTTTTGCATAAATTTGTCTCTACAGACTCTGGATTGCTTTGCTGTACCCCATTTCATGTTACGCACAGCCACACATTTCTCTGAGGGGAGAAAAGCTAACATAGCACAGATCGGTGTATGCAGGGTATATCTGCAGGACGTGATCTTGCTCCAGCACTCCAAACAGAAAGGAATTTTACTCCTGTTTCTTTACCAGCAGTTCCATTTCCACTGCCTTTCTGACACTCATGATTTTATAAAACTTTGCCACAGCCACTTTCATTTGCATCTTTTTCAGGTTGACAAGTATAAGCCTATTTAATTGTTCTTCCATGCTGCAGGCTTTGATTAGCTTTCTTGCTGCCTTTGAACATTTTCCAGGTATTCTATCCACATTTTGAGATGGAAAGTTTCATACCCTGTGGTATTCAAGAGGCAGACATGCCATAGATTGATACAGTGTCTTGTTTTCTCTGTTTTTTGTTTCATTTCATTATTTCTTTGCCACTTTTTTATAATTTCTAATATTGTATTTACTTTTTTTGTGTGTGTGTGTGCTACCAAACACTCAACTAAAATTTTCATGGAAGTATTGATTCTTCTCATAGATCTCATTTCTTAGTACTAGCAGTCAGCTCAAATCAGACTTTAGGGCTTGTCAGGTTGAAGTTACAAAATTTAATTTATTCTTTAATGCACAGTTAAAACTTGAATCTATGAATCAGCAATGAACAGAAGTTTCCATAATGTTCTGAGCGTTTTTTTTTTCTTCATTCATTAATATCTCAGTGCAGATTTTCTGATCCTATTGTCTGGAATATAGAAGTGACAGTTTTAGCTGCTTCTCTTCCAGAAAGCGGATTTGTACAGAAATGGGTGTGTAGAAAACTTCTGAAATAAAGATAGAGCCTCTTAGAAGACCGGTATACTCTGGCTTGTTTAGCCTAAAAGAGGCATGATTGATCTCCACAAGAATATTTTGAGGTCAAACACCTAGGAGGGAACTCCTGCCAAGCTAAAGGTCAGATAAAGGTCAACATTAGCATAACCCCAAATTTGTGTCAGCAGTCCATGAATAAATTTTGGGCTAGGATTTAGATGACCACTAACTTTATTGCTATTGGGTTACCAGTGGTAATAGTGAGAAGAAAAGGAAAAATCCTGTTTTCATTATGTGCTTTAGAAGTGGAAGAAAGGTATTACTCTGATATGCTTCTTGAAGAAGCAGGAAACTAGGCCTTACATAGCAACCTCTAGCTTTGTCTTCTACTCACATAAATGGAAAGATGATATTTGTCATCATTTGGACAGCAAAAGGAGAAGAAAAAACCCCCCAAACCCACCAACTTTGCCCAAAGATTCCAAGAGGCTTTGGGCCTGCTATTGTAACGTACATGACCTAACATAATACTTCCAGTAACTCTATGTACGTCAAAAAAAAATACAAGTTATAACTAAATCCTTGTTCATTCTTCCTGCTCCATTGTTTAGCTTAGCAAACGAGCACTATATATTTTGCTGATGCCAGATTTGTCAAATGGGTTTTCCAACAACTAATGTCCCTTGGGTGCATGTACTGGTTACTAAAAATATGATTTCTGTTTGTTATTTCTGACATCTTCACTGCCCCTTGAATTTGAACGCTCCCCACCTGAAGTAAAAACACAACTTGATAGAGACAGAAGGAGAGAGAAAAGCCGAATATGTGCATTCTGAGTGTTGTTGTTATTGATAGCAAGGTACCCAGGTGACCGAATTGCAGAATACGGTATGTTTCCTGAAACAAGCCCTGGATGCAAAATGCTGCTTATCCTCATTCTTGTCATTCATCTCTTCCATCCCACCTTCTTCTCTTACCAAGTCCTTCAGAGACAGTTGCATTCCTTCCAAGCACATTTTCTTACCCACATTATATGTTATTCCAGCTCTTTTATTTAGGATTTTTCACACATCCTTCACATCTCCTTTACAGTCTCCAGTCAATAAGCGTTAAGACCTAAATACTCCTTTACACTTCATGGCTATTCCCTTATCACATGCATTTTCTGTTGCCTGAAGGCAGATCTGTACAATTTTTGTTACTGAAATCTGGGTTTTTTTTCTTCCAAACCAGATGGAGGATGTGTTAATGTGTCTAAAGACTCAGAATACCATTAACTTGGTTTTTACAGAGCTCTGGGAGACACAATGTCTTTCTGCCTCCTTTTTAAACTAGGCTAAAAAAAAAAAAGTAATAACTCCACAATACAAGCAAAGCAACTTTAGCACATTATTTTGTCCCCCATAGCTCAGACTGCAGGGAAAAAAAAGATGCATTTCTGCTGCTGTGCATTAATCTTTTGCTCTTTGCAAAAGAACACAATCCCAAGTCATACACAAGCTGGATTTACATTATTCCATTAAGTATTGATTGTAATGCTTGAAGCCTTTATTGTTGTAATTTATCAGAGCTTTTTGCACTGTGATGGGTAGAAAATAGTACTGTTCAGCAACTGCTCACTGTACACTCCACAGCTGATAGAGCAAAAGTACCAAAGAAATATTGTTGCTATCCATTTTTTTTTAAATCAGTAGATTCAGAAGAAAAGCCGTATTAACCCAATTTGCTCAATATCTGGTGTTCAGCAAATAAAATAAGGCACATCCAATCTCTAACTGAACAAAGATATCTGAATAAGGGTTATTTTACAAGTGGATGGCATTCTCCTAGAGTAGCTCTGTGGGACAAAGTTCAGTAAATGCAAGAAGCTAGAATCTCCTTTTTTTTGGCAGAGAGTGGTTTTCAATCTTATTTTTGTCAGAGCTCATCTAGTTTCCCTGTTTAATTTCAGACTGGAGTTATTGTTCCAATAAAATATCAGATTAAATTTTAAAAAAGAAATTGAGAATAAACAGCAATATTTTAAACAAAAATCATATTACTGGATGAAAAAGTATATATGCATAAAGGATCCAAGGTTGTTTTCTGAAACATTTCACACAAGTTTTCTGTTCTTTAAATGCACATTTCGTAACAGATGACTTGGAAGATTACAATATTGGAAAACATCTGTGTCAACTCTGTCAAAATATTGCTTCTATACACACGTATTCATACATCTAAAATAAGTCTAAAGGCTGTGATAGAGAAATTCAAACCACCAGTGTAAGTTTGTCTCAGCAAGAATCTGGTTGAAGTAAATTAATGCGACTACAAAAAAATTGCATCAAACCTATTAAAATATTAGTTTAACTTCATATATTAGTTTTAAAAACATGGAGACTGCTGTCTGCTCCAACTTTTTTATAGTTATTATGCATCTCGGCTATGACTTCTGTAATAATTTTTCGTATTTCATGCAGGTTAAAATTCACCTCTTAACTGGAGGAGGGTAACCTGAGCATTTAGTCCATCACTGGGGAGGGACAGAGATACTCAGTTGTCTCATCTTCAGATATTTGGCTGCTGAAGGAGCTGAAAACTGTCAGAGCTATCCAAAATCCCATTCAGTTTAATTTCTGATGATCTTTGTGCTTGTCAGCATTTCAAGGGGATTCTTGGGTTTTTTTTCAGATTGCTGAGGTCTGGTTTGAGGGGTTATTACAAAGCGTGTCCTACTGTGCAAATGATACAAAAGACGCAAAATGTTATCTGGTATGTCTTCACTTTTGGTTCATATCCTGAAAACAGCAAGTGGGGTATTTGAAGCTGGGTTTTGTTTTTTTTTAATTATTCAGTAAAGTGCTTTAGTGGACATAGAATCATTGCTACTATCTCCACCTTATTTTTTTCTAGAGTTGGGAATTACAGAGAGAATTAATCACCTGTGGGTGGCAAGGAAGACAGCTACTTCCCTACAGCTAAGAGTTAATGGAGTTGATATCTAGTTCTGCTGTAAAAATTGAAGACTCTGGCATTGTCACAGAGCTGGTTCGTTTAGGTAGCTCCATGCCAGATTTGTGGCTGTTGTGAATGTTGTTAGTAGATATCAATAAATTGCTGTATCCTTCAGAAGGAGCCTGAAAATGTAATTCAGGATTCTGTTAGATGACAGGAAAAACTTCAGGGTAGTAATGCCCACTGTTGCAAGGTCAAAGTTCTGCTGCAGAGCTGGCTCTTGGGCAACAGCAGAATCACCCAAGGATTGTCATAAACACTGTTTTATTCAAAATGGAAATATTTCCAGAGCTTAATCCTGGGAGGCACATATAGGTCAATCCAATATATCCAGTCCCTGCAGGCATGATGAGCCTCAAAAGTGCTCTGTCACAGCCAGTGCCCACAGAAAATAATGTTCTTTTGCATGTTTACCTTTGTTTTGAATTTATTTCAAGTTAAATATATATTTTTAATTGTAGTAATGATAATTTAAAATACTTTGTCTATTAAAGCTGGATGGAGAGTTCAGCTAATACACATCTTTTTCATATATCCAACCGGATTTGTATCAAGCCTGAGCACTGAGATCAAAATTTCTAATTTCATGGAGCTGCATGAAAATGGAAGAGAAATCCTACTTTGTTTTCTTTTTTGGGTGCCTGGCAGCAGTCCATCTGAGTGTGTGGAGAGCACTCTTGGCTAGCACAGCTGACAGTATCAGGCTGTGAAAAGCTTCTGCAGGAGGACTGATGAAATAAAATCCCAGGCCTTCGATTCACAGCTCTTCATTGGCCAAAATATCTGCCTTCTTGGAAAAGTACATTCTCTGCCATGGCAAAGAGTGACAAGGTTGGTACTCAGACTGGCAGAAACATTTCTGGGAAAGGGTGCTGGAACCTCTTCAAGAGTTTCTGCTGACAGCGTGGCCCAGCATTTACAACGTAGAGCATGGCTGAAATTTGGAAGATGGTTTTCTCCATTATAAAGAATTATGTAATTACACATTAATTAATAATTATACGTTATTTTTCTGTGGTTCATACACTATGAAAAATGCACTGTTAGAATCATATGCGGTCTTTTAAGACAATGTGAAGAGGAGTGAAAACATCTTTACGCTTTCTAGGAAGCATTGCATTATAGGTTTATGCACCCAGTTGTTCTGAGAAAACCTTAGTCATGTGGTAAGTCTCTCAGTACTCCTGGTGCCAAAGCTGATCTCTTCAAGAACCTGTGCCTTCGCATAACTTTCAGATTAGAAAGATGGAATTGAATTTGGGCTGACAAGAGAAGAACATCTAGGGCACTTAAACTCCTCACATTTTTTTTGAAGACTACATGTTAAGAAATAGCGTTGAGAGGTGGAACCTCAAGTCAAACAAATGTTTTGGACATAATTCTAATGAACAACTGCTTCTGCGAAAGAGAAGAAAGGGAACTGGCTGTACTTCCTCTTCTTCAGTGTTAATAGATCATATCTTATTAGCCAGGTGTATTTCAGGGGAGAGAATAATTGCTTACAGCTGGAAGAATTCTTTTTTTTACATCTATAATAAAATCACCTTTAATTGTACTTTTAATTAAAATACAGGCCAACAATTATGAAAAATGTGACAAAATCACTCCATACTCATGCTGCATACTTTAGATTTTATTTAACTGCTTGTGTTCCAGCACATCTCTGGGGTGGAAATGGGGACAATGTCTTACTCAAACTCCGTTTTGATGTGTGTAATCTTCAGTTTGTGGGACAGGACTTGCAATGGATTCAGCTGCAGATGTTAGTTTGTGGGATGTCTTTGTAGCATTTGTGTATGGAAGGATGGATAATGGCACAGTCTGTAAGAGCAGGAAATGGAGATTGACTAGAAGTGAAAGGCCTTCCACAGCAGGAAAATCTGTCCTTCATCCTAGGCTTTTATTGAAATTATCTGAAAAAATTTATTATATTCTGTCCAGTAAACAGAATTATCATCTAAAGAGACAAAAATAAAAAAAAGGTATAAGAAAATCACTGCAAGGATAAAATGGAAAAGAAGCTGTAAGTCTTGGCTTGATAGATTGTTTTTCAGGGCTTAATTAATGTTGATGGTTTGGATTATTACATGGATTGTTCTCTGCAACATAAATTCTGAAATTGTATCTTTACCAAGCAGTTACAGAGCCAGATTGTCACACTTGTATTTTTTTAAGAGGAGCCCATTGCTTCTGCTACTCCTTATGAAATTGTTTCTTCATGAAGAGCAAAAGAAAGAAACAAACAACCCCCCCAACAAAAAGCTGTTTTCCTCTCAGTAATTCTGTTTAATATTTGACATGTTTTGCTGACTGGTGGATCAGCATGGTACTTCATATTTCAATAATAAAACAGCTACCCTGAGATCTCCCCATTAATGCTCTTTAAAAACACTGTTGCACAGTAGATACCAGGGGGCCTATTAGGTTTTCCAGTCACCTTCAGGGTTTTTTTTGTGTGTCTCGGCCAGAGAGCTCCACTGGTGCAAGCTGACTGCAGAACCACCAAATCCTGGACTAGAGCCCAAATCAAAGGAAAGAAAAATGACTACCAGGCCATTAATTCTCACTAGCGGTGAACAAAACACCATTTTGTTCAACCAGTTCTGATGCGACGAGAGAAAAGGAACATTCGGCTATTTCATGCACCTGTGGGTAGTCATGTTCCAATCCCTCCGTACAAATACAGAGGACAAGAAACTAAGTAAGAGGAAAATGCCAGAGCGTGGGAAATCAATTGTGTTTGTATGTGTAAGAAAATAGAGAGAGCAAGAAAATTAAAATAATAGGGAGGGAGGATAGATGAATTCATACTAATAAATATATACTGCTCATACTAGCTTGTTTTTCCTTGGAGCCCCTTACCCAAACCCAAGCATGATATAATGCTGATATATAAAATAATTCTTGATGTAGAGTTACTTCTGCATATGATAAAAGCAGTGTCTGTAATAGATTTTGTAATCTATTACAATAGATATTATTGTAATATAATATACTGTTAATGTATTAACAGTAATATAATAGATTAATATTATATTAATGTAATTTAATAATGTAATAGATATGCTTTTGATATAATGGTAATAATTGTATTATGAGGGAAGAAAAAGATGTGATAGTACAAGCAGCATCAAAGAGAAGAGGATACATGCACAGAGTTCTTTCTAGTATTTTAGAAGTTCAGTTTGGCAAATAGAACTTGAAAACTCAGATGGAGTCTGTGGAGATGAACATAAAGGTCTCTGGGAAGTTAAGAAATTAATCTGTGAAGTTCCTGGTCACATGTTGAGCAGTACACTTATGCACAGACACCTAACGACTCTCTTTATGTGCTCTGGTAGAAATATCTTGATTATTACTTCCCTGATGTTACTTTACAGTAAGTCAAAATGGCTGTAAAAATTTGTTAAAATTATCCAGACCTTTTCAAAGGCACTTTTCCAGTAATCTGATCCAGCATATTAAAAGTTTTCAAAATATCTTCATGTCACCAATGCTTTCAGGTTGAGTTGTCACTGCTTTTCATCTTTCACAGACAAAAGTTGGAAAAATGGAAAAAGGAAGCCAAGCTGGGGGGTTCCTAGAACTGTGTTTGCATTCACTCTATATTATGAATTAGATATGAATACAAGTTAGGAGACAACTTGTATGCAAATTGGAAATATTCCAGCTGGAACAAAATTTCATTCCATATCAGGAAGCACCTGTCTGTATATCAGACTTTCAGGTTGACATCATAATCTGAAATAAATTCAGTAACAAAACCAACTTCAGTTGGCTGTTGATATAGTCCTGATTTTAATGTCTTGATACCCACCTTTTACATCTTTTACATGTAAATCTAGAAAGATTGGAACATGTATAATACATTCACTATAGGCTTAGTTCTGTAACTTATACCCAGGAGAGTGGTGAAGTCTGGATACAGAGGAAATAGAGGTTATGAGACCATGGTTTTGGTTGGTTTTTTGTTGTTGTTTTTTTTGTTGTTTGGTTGGTTGGTTTTTTTGTTTTTGTTTATTTGTTTTGTTTCGGTTTTGGTTTTGGTTTTTTTTAAATTATAATCTCTCCTGAAACCATGATTTTTCCCAAAGACCTAGAAAATCGAAAGCACCATGCAGTGCCTTATTGAATAGTCGATATGTTGAAAACTCTATTTTTTCAGACCAATATTTTGGAGATTATTGAGAGTGGGAAAGGAGAAGAAGAAAGTAATGAAGAAGAAGAATAATAACATTAAATACTTGCCTCCTTCTTCCCACATCTTTCCTTTTATTCCTTTTGTTCCTATGTTTTCTTGGCTTATTCCCCTATTTTCTGGCAGCTCCACTAAATTTTAGACAGACAATACTTGTTCTAATTTCCATGAGTCATGTTGAGGCAATTATTTCAGGCTCCAAATATTTTGATGTGGATTTGTGCAGTTAATTGCAGGGTTGAGTAATCAACCTACCACTACTACTGGGAAACAGCTGGAAGCATACATTTCAGATTTGATCTCAGATTTATAGCCATATTTGGCCATATATATCCACTATTAAAATGATTTTGCAATTAATTCATATTTCTATTTTAATAATATATATAAGAAAAAAATCCTCAAATATTTGCCATTCTACCATTTATTTATCTATAAATTCACTTTATGCTTCCTGTTATACAACTATGGGAATTCTTTGCATGTGAGGAAAGGAGGACAGGACCTCCTGAAGTCTGAAAGATAATTTAAATAGGTCCAGTTCTCTTAGGTGTTTGGTTTACACCAAAGTTTTCAAAGGAAAGTTGGCACATCTCCAATCTTCCGTTTTACTCCCCCCGCCTCTGTTCTGCTTCCAAAAAGAACACAACCAGTAAAAATAAGCAATTACAGTTAGTATACTGTGACTTTGAAAGTCCAGAAATATGTGTGGTATAAAAGGAACTAAAGTATTGAAATCTGTTCCTATTCATTGCCCTCTAATACTAGCATTTTTAAACTAATTTTCAGGAAAAAAAATATTTTTAGGCTTAGTCTCAGGCAAAACTTGGTAATATCAACATAAAAGGAAGATCAAATAGGAGGGGGATACCTGGAGATGAATAGGGAAATAAATGTGAATATCCAGCATGTGGAAGGATCACACATGGGACCAGGGTTATTTCGGGTATGTGTTGGCTAACGTCAGTAATGTGAGAGTTGCATGATACAGGAAGATCAGCAGAGTCGTACCTTCTGAGGTGTTTGCAAGAGTGTGTAAGTGTTCATGTCCATGTTGTTTTGAAAGGTACGAACTGAGAAGGTTTTTTGGTGGGGTTTTATTTTGTTGATTTGTTGTGGCTTTTTGTGGGTTTTGTTTTTGTTTTCTATTTTGTTTTTGCTTCCCATTGGCCACAGAATCATAGAATATACTGGGTTGGAAGGAGCACATCAGGATCATTGAGTCCCACTCCTAGTCCTTGAGGCTGTAACACATTATGGCAAAAAAAAATTCAATACAGGAAAATGTTCAGAACAGGATTGATTGCTCAGAATCAGAAAGGGGCAAGGTAAAAAGAGATTCAGAAGGTAAATTTAAAAAAAGATAAATCAGTGGAGTAAAAAAAGCAAAGAGAAATTGGATGTTAGGTCTGTGCCAGATTTGTTCTATTATTAATCAACATTCTGGTTCTCTAAGACTTAACCAAATCTTGCCATCTGTTCATCATCAGTCATGGAAACCATTAAAAGCAGAACAATGTAGGTGTTTGCACTTAACTTGAAATGAAAAAGACCCTTAAAATTTTTCATTTTCATGTAGAAAAATGGAATTGGAAAGTTGGTAATTCTGCAGCAGCCTAGGTGGGATAATTGAACAGACAAGAAAAGAAGAATGAATTAAGGGGAGGCTGTGGGTACCTCTGTTGCTTACACAGATACTCCACAGCTCTGTTGAGGGGTGGTTGAGCAAACACACAACCCTCACCCTCCCACTCTCCTTACTTATTTAGCTTTTTGCTTCTTTTTCCAAAAGAAAAAAAAATAATTTTTTACTCATGGTTAATTTCAGAGAATATAGGTCTGGTAGGAAGAAGTAAATTGTTAAAAGAATTAAGGAACTTGATATAGTGTCAGCATTGGCAGGATCAAGGCAAGGATGAATTCTGGCAATGTTCCAGAGAGAGAAAAAACAGTCATATGCTGGGAGAGACAGAACCATTGGTATATGAGGGAAAATAGTTCTGGTTCCGGAAAAAATTAAGTGCTTAAACATGTTGATTTGTTTTTCATGTTAGATCACAGAACTGCTCCTTTAAGCTGACTGATCTGTGCTATGATAAAAACTGACATTTTCCTTCTTTCTAAATATTTTGAGTTAAAATCAAAATATCTATGCACTATTGTTTCTTCCTTATCCAACTCTTAAATCCTCCTTCCCCCCCAGTTCCATAACTACAGTTCTGTTGTGAAATTTTGGTATTGAGAGAGATATGGAATATAATGTTAATAAATGCTAATATCTCTTTTTTTGGCTATTTTTTCTTTTACTTCTTAATTCTGAACCTTAAGATTAATTTTTTATTGTTTTTTTTCTATATACCAAAAAGCTAAAAGAAATAGTATAATATGCTTTAATGTTTTAATGATAGGAAAGCAATTTGAATTAGAACTGTTGTAGCTGCATTCTGGTCGCATGTGAACACACCAAGGAAATCATGAGTAGAATGAAATTTTGATACAGTTATCTGGCTTCAAATGCTGTGTTACCTCGTTTTGGGGATGAAGATATTTGGTATGTTAGTTTTTATGCCACTGATAGATGGACCTGCAGAGGCTGGTATGTTTCACAGCAGCTTTATGTCTTGATTTTCTTCTGGAGAAGAGCAGAGGAATGGCAGTGAATTTTTCAAGCTTTCTGAACATGGTCTGCATGAGTTTTATAGAGTAAATTGTCAGAATAAAGTCATTAAGTGGCTAAAATTCTGAAAAATATACTAATAAATGGATTTAAAAAAAACACTTACTGTTGAAAAATGTTTAAATCCCTTAATTTTCACAGCTCAATTCTACACTACTGCCTCTTACTGGAATAAAAGATTATACATGTTTTGCTTAATAACAAAAAATACTTCTTATATTGTGGGGGAATATATTCAATTTAACTAAACCACAAGTAAACAAGTACCTTTTAGTTGTAAAATTGAGAAAATTCTGTTTTGTACATTATTATGCAGCCAAAAGATTACTATATTTGGGAAAGTCTTTCAAAATGCTCATGAAATTATGTGAAATTGTGTGAGTAGTAAATAATTTGTTTCAATTTTTAAATTTCTTCTTTTGAATTTCTAGGGGAGACTAGCTTCATTTGTCATACAACATTACCCCTTGTAAGTTGAGAATGTGCCGTATCACATGGTTAGATGAGTTTCTGCTAGATCTTTGGCACATATTTTAAAAAAAAACTGTGGAAATTTCCCTCATTTCTCTTAGCCCATTGCAAAATTTTGGCCTTCATCTAGCTGTTTGCTCTCAGTTTGCTTGTGAACACATTTAAAGTAACTGCTTTCTGAACAATAAGGAAGGTTAATTATTTAATGTTTGTAAAGCACCATGAGAATCTTATCAAAGATTATGTTGCAAAAGCAGCATATTATACCCTCTTTCTTCAGGATTAAGATACACATTAGTGGTCCATAAGTAATACCAAAGATCTCTGGATCCCATGAGAACAGAACTTAATTTTTTTCTAAAATCTATAGCTGTAAATATATTTATAACTTTTTTCATTGTACAAGTGCTAAAAACAAGTTGAAACAGCCTTTCTGTATCAAGTCTGAAGAGTGCTTCAGAGCAGAAAACCTGGAATGGACAGTCCTACTGATTCTCAACACCTTTAATTCTATCCTATCATGCTTCAGAAATCTTCTTACCTGGCCTTTCTCAAACAATGTGATGTTCTTGTTCTCTACATTATTGCCAAACACATCATAACTCTTGAATTCATTTTATGCATACTCATTGGGACTTAAACTCTCTAGTTTCTGTGCAGTGTGGAACTGGAATTTCAAATCCTATCTGATGCAAACAATATGGAAATTGATAGAATACAATTATTTTGTTTAAGTCTATGCTTATGTTTAGGCTTTGCAGAAGATGTGTGAATCATCTGTACAGTTTTAATCTGCAATGATTCTGTTACGGGACATGTGAATGTAGTTTTGTTATGATTTTAAATGTTCTAATTTATTCAGAAACCAGAAGAAGGAGCAGCATGTGAAAATATTGTGTCATGTTCAGTATTTCCTGCACAATAGCAGAGACTGGGGATGTGGGTTCATTCTACAAATAAAATGCCACATAATTCTAGGAAAAGGAGGGAGAAGAATTGTTGAGAAGCTGACCTTGCATTTAAAGACTTAGAGCTACACAGGTCAACCCCAAACCCTTGTTGAATGCCTGTTCATACCCTCAATTGCTTAAGAACACAACATGAAGCTGTATTATAGAAAAAATAGTGTTTGTCTGAGTGTGGTTTTTTTACCTAGATAAAGTTGTTTTACACACATATATAATTTCACAGAGGGCTGTGGTATAGTTGTCATTATATTGCTTCCAAGAAAGATTTTATTAGTCTGCTTGACTTTTTTAAGCACAAAATTTCACTTTCGTGAGAGCAGACAATCTTCTGTGCTAGATGTCGAGTCTGTGTGATTGCTTACTACAGGCACAAGATATTTTGGAAATGAATCAGGAATAAAATATTAGGTATTTAGTGACTTTTTAGTCAACTGAAGTCAACTTGACAGTTTTCAGGCAGTAATGTTGTTTCAGCCTTCAGAGTACAGAATAAATATAAGAGTGGTCCGTAGGTAGAGGATAGAGATAAACAGAGATATGCATATCTAAATACACATAAAATATCAAATGTAAATATATATCATTTGAATATATAAATAGAACTATAAGTATAGTTAGAAGAAAATGAAAACACATTTTTATAATGTAGAAGTACTGTGTTATAGAAAGACAGAGATGCGTCACAAAGGGACTACTCTCAAAAGTAGTCTCAGGGCTAGAAATAGAAGAAAACATTTCTAATCAAGAGGATGTTTCACATACAACTTCAATAAGATCTTGTCTGAAAGATCTTGTCTTTCTTGTCTAAAAATATTTGATCAGAAATGGCTGTAAGATTAACATAGAAGTTTTCCTGGTAGAAAACTATAGAAGTTTACTGCACTCCACTTCAATTTTTCTACTACTTTATGGAACTGATTTCTTTCCTATTCTCAAATCAAGTATCAACCTGATTTACACCTGACCCTGTACCATGCTGATTATTTTTTTTGCATGCTGTATTCTCAGCTTGAGTAAATCAGTGTACATTTACACTGATGTTATTACCATTATTCTTATTGACTCTTGCTGAGGCCATTGATCTAAGTAAATTGATGTTTAGTAACCTCTAAAGGCTGGCACAAGAGTTTTGCAGAAGTGGACAGCAAACTGGAAATGTGCAGTTTCCCATAAGACTTAGATTACAGGTAGTAGAATACTGACCACATCCCTTTTTCTGGTCCTGTAGAGGTCTGTGGTTTTGGCTTTCTAGAAATTGTCAACTTTAGACTGAAGCAGAACCTTTCATGTCTGAGAAAAATGTGATTTAAGAGGAGAGGATTTAACTAACCAGCATGTTTCATATTTCAGAGTCCTCCCTACTGGCAGAGAACAGTCATTCAATCTGCTACATTATTTCTGTGCCTCATTTTTTCTTTATTTTTCTTATAAATTTTCTACTGTAAACTGCATCCCACCAGTAGCACCCTTAATACTGTAGCACTCTGTATAAAAACGATCTTATGTTTGGGAAATGTATTCTTGGTAATGGTTTCAAAATGAGCAGCATTTTTCAGGTTTGACAATCTGCAAACTGCATTTTCACTAGCTTTCTTGCACGTTTTGGAAAAGGCATCATAAGCATCCTCCTTTTGTCTGACCATCAGGAGCAAACTGAAGTGTAATCAAGTAGTGAAGCCTCTGCAGAGGTAAGAAATTGTAGAGGAAGAGTAATTTCCAGTGTTATCCAGGGAAAAGTTTCATAGACTTATAGAATAGTTTGGGTTGGAAGCAACTTTTTGAGGTCATCTAGTCTGACCCCTCTGACATGGGAGGGGACTCCTTCAACCAGAAGAATTTGCTCAGAGCTCTGAATGTTTCCAGCCGTGGGATATCTACTACCTCTCTGGGCAACTCATGCCAGTGTTTCACCACCCTCTTCATAAAAAGTTTCTTTTTTATACCTTTATCTGCCATCTTTCAGTTTAAAGCCATCACCCCTTATCCTATTTCAACAGGCCATATTAAAATAGGCCCTAACTCTGTGCTGGAAGGGCTCAGAGAGGTCTTCCCAGAGCCTTTTCTTCTCCAGGCTGAACAATGCCAATGCTTTCAGCTTTTCCTTGCACAAGAGGTGTTCCATCTCTCTAATTTAATATGCTGCACACCTTTAAAGAATAGTAAGTCTTCTGATTTTTAACCATCTCTACACTCATTTTGTACACTTGCAGCCTCTTTGATGGACCAGACCCACATGCAGTCTGGAACAAGATGTACCTTACCCAGAATTAAAAAAAACTGATCAGCCTCTTCTCCATCATTTGTCCTCATCTTCTGCAAATACTTCTGTCAATTTCTACCTGTCAGAAGCCCCTGAATTTACCACTGGAAATAACACACCTACGTGGCAGTTAGTATTTGGCTGACTGATACAACTGCATAATAGAAGTAATTGGGCAGTAGCAAACTGTTTTTCTTGCTTCTTCTCAATAAATTAAAGATCAGCTTGGAAAGTTGAGGCTCATGATCAGTGAGGACATTCTTGTCGAGTATCCATCACAGTAAAAATGTGATGATGCGATAAGAGATTTTTTTTCTCAATGGACAAGATCCTGGTTGGTTCTGAACAGCTGTGGATTGCTAGGGAGACAATATTTTGAATACATATGCAATAACTACATTTTCAATAATGGTTAAAATCTACAATTACAACATCAAAAATATGTAAGAAGTATTAAGATTTATGTTTGTCCCACAGAGCTTCAATACAATTTTCAGAAGCACTTATGAGCTAAAAGCTTCTGGTGATGCTTTTCCCTGGTCTTAAAAATTGAAAGCCAGACACAGTTAAGGGATAAGGGGTTTTTACCTTGGTGTTTTAATAAGGATCTTTATGCTGCACCGTTTGCCAAGGTGGGATGTGCCTCAATGCACACACACGATAGATCACATACACAATTTTTAGACCTTACAAATTAGGATACCTAACAAGGGTGCCCCAATGAGAGGCTTGGGCAAATGGCATGACATCTCCCCACCCATGGAATTCCCCCCTGGATAGGTAGAATCTCTAGTTTACAGGGTGTGTTCTCGAGAGGGCCTTGGTTTCCCAAGATAGCATAGGGTGCGTTCTAGAGAGGGCCTTGGTTTCCCAAGATAGCGTAGGGTTTTCCAGCCTCCCACTACGAGGCCTTTGGGATGTTTGGTCTTCTGGCTTAACAGAATACTAGGACTATGCTAAATTATCAGACTTAAGGAATTGCAAGTATGCATGCTAGGAGTACTGAGGATACATAAAAGGTATATAAAAGGTATATAAAAGAAAAGGCAAAAATCATCTTGGTATCACTTGGATTTCTGTGTGACTTAAGCCATTTAGGTTCTTGGAAATTTCACTTTCCATCTATGTTTCAGATGTGGCAATAAAGGACAATGTGGTACTTACAGGGAAAAGGTGGAGCTGTGAGGATGAAGCATGAAGTAATTAAAAGATCATTAAATGGGCTGGTAGGTATCCCAGACAGATGAAATCAGCCTTTCTCATTCTAAAAGGAAAATGCAAATAAGTATCACATATTTGTAAATAGTAATAAAAATGCAATTAGTTAATATTTCTTCTGTCATAACCCTCTACCCATTTTTCTAACCTTTATTCACATGCGAACTGCCACAGTGCTCATCAGATAAAATACCAGTAACTCAGGTCATCAATGAATTAATCAGTCCTGTATCAGTACGCAAGAAACTTGCCTAGTAGAAGCATTGGATCATCAGTACATGTTCAGGTACTTGCCAAACAAGTACATGCATGTGTTTATCTAATGATGGACCCTCAGAAGGAGAAAACTACAAAATTTGATCTACTGTCAGGATACTATTCCCTACATCCTTCTGAGGATCTGACATGCTTTATGTATGTTGAGTAATCAACTTATATACTCTCTAAGAAGTAATGACCGTTAAAATTCTAATCAGGACAGGACCAAAGTGTACAGTCAAACTGTAGCACATAGACAATTCCTGACGCATCTTTCTAGCCTTGAAAGCATACAAAGAGATGTCCCCCAGGGAAGGTAAGTAAGGACACAGGTTCCAGCAAGTACTCAGCTTGTTTATTAGGCACAGTTTTCTTCTGAAATTTAGAGTCTGCCTTAACTAAAACACTGGTTGTGTGTATGAATTTGATCCTTGCTTATACCCTGAGTAGCAGCAGTCTTGTCTGCACAGTGGGGAAGAGAATTTTTTTTAGCTCAGAGATTAAATTAAGTCACAGATGTTAACGAGGTGCTCAGATTTTGACAGTGCTGATGAGGACAGAGGCAGGTTGCAAAGCAGAGCAGGCTGTCAGAGCTGATGGAGCACACCTGCAGGGCCCTCACACCATACCTTTTTGGTAATTAGTGGTGGTGTCTGAAGGGCTTGTGCAGTGACACTGTTGTCTGCTCCTTCACCATTAGGTCTCAGGGTTTCTGGATTACCTAGAGCTGTCCTCCTTGAGCACAGCCCTTGAAGCTAGTCTGCCCTGTCCTAGTAGTTCAGTGGCCTTTCCTGGACAGAAAGGAGTTGGCTTCATCTATCCACTGATTTGAAGTTTAGTACAAATATTATGAGTTAAAGAGGTTTGTTTTTTTTAATTGCCTTGTTAGGACACATTTTAATTTGAGGAGAATGCACTTTAAAAATAATAATTTAAAAATAAGCGTGTGTTCACCATTGTTGATTTTTTTCTGTCAAAAACCCTGGGAATAGTTCCAATGTGGCATTTAAGGACTTTCTGTATTCCTACAAAACAAAACCAAAAAGCCACAATGCTACCATCACCCTCCCCGCCCCCACAACACTACAACACCCAGATCCTGAAGTTCTTGATTTACTATAATATCAAGACTTGCATGAAGTAGTTTGGCTCTGAACAAAATTAAATTCCCTCTCTTTCTTCCAAGTGGCCAATTCTCTCCTATCAGCATGATAAAAAGGGAGTGAGGTAGGGTTTGTAAAGAAGGGAAAATAGTGAATGTAGCTCTGCCTGATTTCATTTCGTACAGTTCTGACTTTGCTGCTTTACTTGTGTCATCAGTTCACACTCTTGGGATGGTGTCCCAAAGTGTAGCCAGAAGTAGCATGGACTCTTTATTTTTAACTGGCACACGGTGTCATTCTTGTCAAGATGTTGCCTCTGGTTACAATAATTTTAACCTAATTGTTGATTCAAAGGCCTGTGTTGAACAGCAGAACTTTTCTGGTGTAAGAGTGATAACAAAGTCGTAAACACAGTATATGAGAAAAAATGCTGTCATCAGATGAGGAGGATAATGTTCACAAACTCCAAATACTTATAAATTACTTGAATAATGAGTTGTCATGTGACACAAAATCCAGGAAAGGAAAGCATTCATCTACTGATTTTCACCATCAATTCAGAGGATTTTTTCAAACTTCAAATTCCCTGATTCCTGATATGTATGGCAAGTGTCCAGCAAGCGTAAGAAGGGTAAGCCTGGACTGCTCTTGAGCCAACTACTAGTAACAATAGCTGGACACAAATTGTACATTTTATGTCTTTGGAATCACATTCACACATGACTATGATCTTTCATCTGCAGACATGCATTTAATGATCACCATGAGTGTGCTGTTCTAACATTTATTTTAAATTTCTCCTGAGTTCTTGTTAAGAAAACATTAAAGAAAGAAAAGATCTAAAGAAATACTACTTGGCCTCAACAGCAGACAGTGAAACTCAGCATTTCCACATTTTCAATTATTTCCCATCTTCATAAAAGTGATGTCTATACTGGGAAAATGAATAATGTTAGAAAGGCGGTACCATCGCATGCCATTTTCTCATCTGCTGAATACGGAGAATCTGTTCACACAGAAGGCCTGTGAAATATGAATGAAGTGTGAGATTGGACCTGATTAGGACTGAAAAATATCCCTTCTCTGTAGTACCTCTACTGAACTTGGAATATCCTGCAATCAGAAAGTGGCTAATAGTTTTTCTACATTGGTAGTGACTAGAACTACAGGACTACGTATTTAAAAAATGTAAAGCTATCCTTATCAGATCAGAGCTACATGAAGGAGAATTTAATATTTGTAATGTTTGTATAGAGATTTATCTCAGAGCCATTTCTTTCATTTATATTATTTCCCAGTCTAATCTAATATTTGCTTGGAATCTTCCTTGTGTTCAATACTTCTTAGAACTGTAATAAATAATCCAATTCAATTTAGAAAATAATAATGTTTTCCTCCAAATTCTAATAATCCTCTGATACAATCTGTCCCAGTTATAGTAACATGTAGTAATTTCCTTTCCTTTTCAATTTCTTTTCCCAGTTATTTTTTCTTTTCAATCCTCTTTTTTCTTTTTTTTTCTTTATAAGAGGTTCTTTTGTTCCAAGGGTTTGTAACAGGTTTGCAGGGCTTTTTTGAATTCATGGTTCCATTATATTGTTTTCAATTTCTTTCTTTAATGTACTAGATATTACTCCTGAAAAATTATGCATAATCACTAATGGATATTAAGTGCTACTCAGCACAAACTTTCCATTCATTCATTCAAAGATATATGTGATAGACGTCCTAGCTGTTTCTTCTTGTTCAGCTATCTTGTGCAGTGCATACAAAAGAGAGCTGTGTGGATTCCCTATCCTTTTCAGGTAGTAGGGGCAGAAGTTGCACAGTTTTTATTAACACATGGATCATAGCAGATCACCAATGAAATGGACCTGTTTCATCCTTCTGTTTATTTGCCAGATTAAACTTAGTATGTGGTATTTCTCTGAAAACTCCTGAGTCATTCTTTCTGTCCTAATGGTTACTTTCTGTCTTAGATACTTTGAAGCCCCAGGGGATCAAGTTTAGAGTTGGTCCATCTAACCTCTGGCTGTTTCTAAGGTTTCACTTTTCACACAAGTTAAACTCCTTAAACATAATTTACTAGATTCATAGTGAGTAAGTATTGATATAAATAGTTTGGTATTTTTATAAGGTATTGTTTAATAGCCTCAGGGTTGTGGAGAAAAATGAAGGAAAAGAAGTTGAGGTAGTTAATATGAAGGTTCATAAAATGCTTGTTCTAGCCATGTTTTCATCTGGGGCAGTGGTCAACCTCTCAAGCCACTCAGACATGGACTGAGAGCTGTCTTCTTATTGCTGTACATGGAGGAGAGAGATCCGTCCGTGGGATGGTGTCGGCATGGTTGATAACAGTTAAAGCTTTCTCAGATGTAGATCCTATATTCCATCTTCAGAGAAGGTATTAAATTTCTTAACCCTGTGGGAAATGCCACTTAAATGTTTTTCCAAGCTAGGCAAGCTGTATTCTAGCAGCGATGGCTCATACGAGCAGCTCTTTTATAGACATCTGTTATGGTTGTTTTAGCTATAAACAAACTTCCCTCTCTATGTGTTCAAGTTTCCAAAACTCTCTTGTAACACTATGCAGAATGCATGTTTGCTTCTCTGGTGGCTCTGGACCTTGGCTGACTTTTTACTTTACATACCAAGAATGCCAAGCCATGTGCTTCCAATTTATCAGATCTTCCAGAGGTGTTCTTCATTTTGCATCATTCACCCTCTTCTTCTTTCTCTGATGTGGATACAGGTATCTAACTAACTTTTGTCATTACATCCACAATTTAGAGATTTGTTTCAGGGGTGTGTGGTGCTTGAAAATTTTAGCCCAGTTTCTCCAACTTAAATCTTCTGCTTCTGATGAATGAATAATCACTTCTGTAGCACAGTGCCTTCTCAGCACAGTGTAAGCATCAGGTAAACATTAACGCAGTTTTAATTAGAGTAGCTTAAGGGGACTTTTTTCACTCTAGTAATTATTTTAAGAGTACTACAGATGCTTGTAATTTTAAAGAGAAATAAAAAGCAGCAAAAGTTCCAGCGTAAATTGTAAAACAGCATAATATTACAGGCTTGTGTGGACCTATACATTACGTGTGCAGATGGGATCTGATCTCTGCTGATATATTTTTTGACTAGTTAACATGTTTGGAGGCCAAATAATTACCTAAAAAATAAATTATGGCTTTTTTATGGGACAGATCTTACAAAGTGTAAGCTCAGTAAAACTGCTTCCCAGGATAGTCACGGACAGTTTAACTTCTTGGCATAATCTTATTCTACAAAGACAAACAACATTTTTCTTTCCTAAACTAAGGTAAATTTTACTTAATCAAAGTAAATTTTACTTAATATTTCTTTTTGCTGTTGAGAGATAATAAAGAGGTCAGTGATCTGTTCAGCTGAAAAGTTCTTACTCTGTTTTCCTGGAGTTTTATGTCTTGCTAGGAGACTCGGTACTGAACTGTAAAATTATTATTATGCTAAGGACACTACTGTCCTTAATAATAATCATTGGATTATTATTATGATTGCATTATCATTAAATATGGTTTGCAATAAAAATTGTATAGCAATATGAGAAAGAACATATGTTTTAAGGTCACAGGAGTGTATCCATTCAAATCATGTACCTAGACATTAAGCCAGAGAATGTTTGGTTGTTATCCTCAAATATTAAGTGTGCTTATGTCTCTTATCACAGAAAAATAGAACATTCAGAATCTGGTTGTGAGACCTCCATTTTGTGTGGTATAGAAATATAAATAGGACTTGGTGGTCTGAAAACTGCCCAAAGTTTAAAGCTTATACCCAAATATCTCCTTTTCCTCTACAATAATGACTAATTGTAACATAATTTTGTTTTTTGTTTATGGTGCATTAGTGATGCATTCATGAGTGCATCAAGCTGAGATGACAAAATAGAGTATAATAGTCTAATTTTTCAAGGACCTAAAAGCCTCAGGCCTGCATTTTGAATGGAACTCCACACTCAGACTGCTTGTTGCTGCTTTTGATGATGACTCTTAGAGCACGATTGCAGCACCCAAAAAAAGCAGAAATCTCTGAGCTAGCAAAACTAAAAGTGACAGAGTGAATGATCTGTATTGTTGAGGAACTCACATTCGCTTAGGTCTGGAACCATAAGGGTGTATTTATGTTGCCCTATGCCTAGACAATCATTTATAAAACAGAACCAAACCCCCAAACAAATAACCAACACTAGAAAACACGAGACCCACCCAAACATAAGCCATGCCAGAAGTCTCTAGCCTGTACATACTTAACCTCCATTTAATTGTCTGTGAGTTATTCATCAGACTCATGTGAACATTTTTAAAACTGAGTTTGTGCTTTCAGTAGAACTTTTGCAGAATTAACCTAAAAAATAAAAAAGCACTTTTAACACAGTTTTGAAGAAGTTTTCTAAAACCTAATAATTTAATTAGGCTTGTATTTGATAGCTCTAATGAAAAGATGTGAAAACATAGTACATCACCTCTCTCAAGAATTTATCATTGTTTTCCCTGAAACATTCAAATTATGATCCTTACTTCTCTGAGGCAGAATAAACAGGCCCACTTTTTTAAATACTCCTCAGTCTGTTTGCTCTGTAATAACTTAGCTACTCAGACAATGGAGACTATTTAGGCCTACCCACATGAATATTCTCTTTAGAGAAACTTTGCTACCACATCACAACATCAGAGTTGTTGCTGTCCTTTTCCTTACTTCCACCCTCATTTCCAAAAGATACCTCATCACTCTAACAAAAAATATACCCTGCTGCAGAGGGAAATTTTTAATATTTCTATTGTAGATCTGCATACACAGCAAAACCCAGTATTTTCATATTCATCTTCACTGACATATTTAAAGAGGATTGCAAGTTCGTGTAGACTGACCATTACCACATGACCAGAGAGGAAACATAGCTAGACATGAGGACAGGTTGCTGGAGAATATCTGCTTAAAGGTAGCCTCTCAATTTCTCAGAACATTTCATGCCCAAAGAAAGCCTAGATGTGCTGTTGCTCTAAAAAGTTGAAGAATTTTGCTGTAGCTCTCGCAGACCAGACCAGGTGGTAGAAATCTCAGTGAGGAATATAGAGTCCTGAACATGGCTTAGATCTGTCATGTCACCCTACCATATACAGCATGATATGAAGGCTGAACAGGAAATCATGTCTGCAGATCCATATGGCCACAATCTGCCGAATATAATGGTTGGTGAATCTAACTAAAGCTTGTTAAAAAGATGACTGTTTCAACAGCCTGCTATTGCCCAGTCCTTTTGTGCAGTGTGAAGTGTAACAAATGCATACACGTACACCATGGCATTAAAACGATCATCTCTGTGGAAGGCATGAGAATAGGTCCCACGTAAGGCTTTCTACTTATACAAGTCTCTCTCTGGGTATACCTTTGACATATTCATGAATATCATGTGGATTAAAATCAGTCATTTTACACAGAACACAACTGTAATTCATAAAGATTGATGGGATACTTAAAAGAAAGTGCTAATCTTTTTCTAAGGTGTCCAGGTAACCTTATATCTGCTTCATTAGCAACATACCCTGCACAGAATTTATTTAGATGAATGAATCTATTCTTAGTTATTTCTTGCTATATTTTTTATGCACAAGACTTGACTGGATGCTCTGGTACAAAAACACAGTGCTGCTTTAATTTGGGAATTCACGGGGCTCAATTTAAACATTGGAAATATATATTCCAGACACCCAGAATGGAATCTTAAGTAGCCATGATGAAAAATAAGATATCACTGAACACAAAAATCTTTAAACAAGGACTAACTATGTAAAATATTGTTAGATTTTGTTTTAGCAACTCTGTTGTGGACTTTGATAAAAAATTCAGTTAGAACTGCAGTTACAAACACGAAGAACAAAGCCTCAAGCCTTAACCTTCTGCAAATGCTCATTTGAAATATGAGTATCGTTTTCAAAGAACTGATGGAACTGAGTTATTTTAATATTTAGAAATTATGGAGAAGGAAAGAAAGAACTTTCTACATCATTAGTTAGTTTATAATTTAAACATGCAGTGTTTGACTTTCTTCTACCCATCTTCCTCCTCAGCTCTGTTTTGGAAACACTATTACTGGTGGACTTCTGCCCAGTGCTTTTCATACAAGCCTATACCAAGTGAAAAAAGTTTTGGATACTTTCACTGCGCATCAAATTATACTCTGATCCTTTTCATTCCTTTTGAAAATGCTTCTGTTTTCTGAATCTGTTGCAGTGGTCTTCTGTACTGTGTACAGATAGTCAGGTTTTGCCTGGAGCTCTCCTTTGGGCTAACACATGTCATGCTGCAGTGGAGATCTGACCTCATGGAAATGCAAAGAGCATCGATGAACTCTGCCATTGTGTAGCTACCCTAAATGGTGGGGCATAAGACCCACGACTTCCAGTTTTAGGTTCACAAAGCTATTAACTGAAGAAGGAAGCTTCAGGAATCCAATATGCGTGCTGTTAATTTTATACAAGCATAATCAACAATTGATGAGACTCCACTTGACAGAAAATGATTTTGGAGATTTACATAACAAATATAGGAATTACACAAAACCTCCCTGGTCTGTAAACAGACATGAAAACTGATCTCATCATCTGGCATATGTAGAAACACTAGTTTTACCTCTTGAGTTGAGCTCAAATAACTTGAGAATGTTTGATTTTCAAATTTTTTATTTTATAGTCCTCCAAAGTGGGAAAGTGGCATAAATTTTTTTCATCTTGTAAGGGGTGAAATGGAAAAACAAGAAGAGTTCTGCTTTCATATAATTGCAGACCATCGATGCAATGAGAAAAATGGGGAAAGCAATGTTCCATGACAAGTTGAGTGCATACATGCTGGGGTAAGACAGTTCAATGTCCTGCCTCTTGAATATTGCTGGATCTGAGCTGGCAGATTCTACAATTCTTGGAGGAGAAAAAGAACTAGTATCTTTCAACCATTACTAGCCCCAAAAATTAGCTCAAATGGTTTCTTGGATCTGCCTCGCGTCTATGACAACTATCTGGATAAAAAGCTTTATATTATTGTGTAGATTCATGGGTGCATTATAAAGATATAGCTCCTTTAATAAACTGTTAGAAAAACATACAGAATGTCACCAGGATATGATTGCCATTGGCATCAGAATGAATTTTTTGTTATTCTTTATGGAATGCAAACAATTTAGTACTCAACTTTCTCAGGGAGGAAAGCCTAATGTGATTAATTACTGATTAATTGGTTCAAACACTAAGAAATGACTGAAACAGATACGATCTATGATGCACTCAGGTATTTGTATAATTTTTACTGTTTTGTATTTTGCAGCCCTTTACAACTATTTCACAGTTTCATTGAGCAATCATTGTTTATTCTCTTCACCATCACAGATTCATCTTTACAAACCCAACAGGAAATCCCTATTAATTAGGAGAAAAAATAAGCAAATACTCAACTAATTATCTGTTAATGATCAGTACCAGATTACAGTAACATGCTTTCAAAATTAAATTGGGGGAGAAGAAGGGAAAACCCTTAACAATTTATGAAGTAGGCAGTAAATCTAACTGACAGAAGATAAACTTCTCCAGCATTGAGGCAATGAAAGTAGTGTTGATCTATATAGCTGCAGATGTGGCTCCGGGGTGCAATCTGTCCAGCTGCTCAATATCGGTGCTGCCACATGGGCACTGCAACGGGGAAGATAAATAATAAACCTCTTAGTCAAAGAGATAAATACAATTGGCAGCTGCTAATTTTCACACCAAAAGCCTGCTAGTTCCTGTTGTTAGGGCGAGAGAGTACATCTGTTAGGTATCTGATGAACACGAATAGAGGAAGAAGGAAGACCTCCTTGTTAACTGTCTTAGGTAAGTGAGGAAGGATTTTGGAATTTCATCTTCTAGCTTGCAGTTGGTTATGCCAAAAAATACCCTAAAAACATGGCTGTGCAGGGAATTCAGATAGAAGTTCAAAGCTTAACTCCACTGAAAACAAACTTAAAGAAAGCTGTCTACCTTGACAGTATGACTTCTGCTTTATGAGCCTGGCAGAATCTCATGTGCTGGTCCACCAAACTCAGGATACCAAAGGAGATAAGCCATTTGTCGTTCCTCCATGGTTAATCTAGAGGAAATCATACAATGATCTTGGTTACAAACCTGGAGCATGTGAAAGATTCACATGCAAGCAGTTCATTTTGGTAGATATATGATTACTAAAAACAGATGAGTAATTATGGAAGCCATTGCAGGCTGCCCGCGGGGTGTCTTAAAAACCTATATGGCTGAAATAATTTTAAGATGCATTTCTGGATACTATAGCCCCATATAGCTTCCCTGCAGAAGCATAGAAATCTTAAATCCAGTCATTAAATCCTGGATTCATTGATGTAAATTTTCTAATCCCAGAAACCAATTACTAAAATATTTTGCCATTTTCCCCTTTATACCTCTTATTGAAGAAATAAAAAATAAGCTTTCATATTTTTAAGGAATTTATTGTGTTCAAAAAACTTTACTTCCTGTGATCCAGAACAAATCACTGAAAATCTTGCTTTGCTGGTTAATGGGAAATCACATTTGATGGATTACTGAGGTTCATCTAAATAATATTACAATGTTTCCCCCTTAATTTTGTCTAAGAGCAAGAGATTGAAAAGCTCCCAGTGTAAATTTACCAAGACTGAGTGTGCGCTTTAAAAATTGAATAATAAAATGAAATCGTCTGGCAGGCAGGTGGAAGGATACTGCCTGCAGTACTGTGTTTTCTGATGCCATCCAGTGAGATAATGAATCCATGTCTATGGAAATTGATTCATTAATATTTCATTGAGTCAGCTTCAGTACAATTCATGAACTGCCCCTAGAAATTCAATAAGTGAATTCAATGAGATGCAGAGCTTAACAAATCTGGAGCAAGAAGTAAAAATACTATGAGTTGGTAATTACCAGCAGAATTTGCTGTGTGAAGTGAACCTTAGCAACAGGATTTTATGTGTGTATTTTATCTCCAAAAAAGCCTAAACAAAACAGCTGCAAATATGTGTACCCATGTGGACCCAAAGAGTGATATTAAAGAAACGTTGAACCGGATCGGGTTCAGATAGGAGAAAAAAAAAAAACCAACTGAAAACCCTCTTAATGCTTTTGCTTGTTTGAAATTTAAGCCTGAGCTGGATTTGTGTTTTTCAGTGGTAGCTGTCTTTATAATGGGCTCTTGCTACATAATACTTCAGCCTTGGCAGGTGTAACTGCAGAACCCAATGCACACATTGTGACACAAGCTTCACTTTTCTATCTCTGTTGAGAAGTCTGTGGGAAAGAAGTTTTACGCAGCAGCATACAATGAAGCTTGTTATTTTGCTACATTTTGTTCAAAGGATGTGGGACAGATGTGAACATTTAAGCCATCTTGGAAGAATGGATAACCATTGAACATGGTACAGAGCTGAGGTTTTGGGTCAGAAACACATGCGTGCCAATAGCTCAATTCACCATGCAGAATTGGCATCAAAGGGACTGATCAGGAAAAGAGATTCAAATTACCTTGTTGACTAAGTAATTGGTCTTTGAGTGTTCCTAAAAAGGGACTGATAAATAATTTTATTTTCATTTTGTATCAGTGTCTCCAAGACCATGTCTGACTAACCTATATTGATGTCTTTTAATTAAACCATGCTTGATATGCTTACGCTGCAGTGGTGCACACTGAGTTGCATGCTAGACATTCCAGATAAAGTAATTATGCTATTTGTCACTGTCATGATTAATGTGTGACAGCTGTTATGACAGCTGTGCCACTGTTTTGTCACAACACTATGTTCATCCATAACAAAATTAGGTGTCTCATTCAAAGGTACGCAGTTGCTACTATTTTCCTAAGAAGTAAACAATGAAGAAAACTGAGAAGGAATATTACATGAACTCTGTGACAAATAAGAGAAATGACATCTCTATTTTTTCCTTAAATGTTGCTTGCCTGCATTGGAAATGCAGATAGCTCACCTTTTGCAAACAAGCTGTCATACAGAGCCAATCCACAACTAATCTAACAAACAAGGTCTTTCTATGTGGAAGGATTGCTTCATAATTTGAATTTACCTTGTCAGGCAAGACTTTAGATGTTATCTAAATTGCCATTGGCTGTAACAGTCAGGGAGGGGGATTGGGAAAGGGAGAAGTTGGAAGAAAAAGCAGAGGTTGTAAATAACAGGGCTGGGGAAGCACACCATCCTCTCTCCTTTAGCAGCCAGTCAAGCAAAGCGAAACAAATAACCTCCTCTGACACATGCATACTTCCAATTGCTTTAAACTAATTGCAGTCTAACTCCAAACTGGATCTTAAACCATCTAATTAAATACTGTTATTAATGTTACCTAATATTGTTTCTTATGAATCACTGAAACCAGATTGTAACAATTAAAGAAATTGATGTGAAGAGACAGATGGCTAAAAGAAAGCATTGTTTCATTATCCTATAAGTTTTGCTGACATGCCTATTGTGCGTGCTGTTTAAGTACAGAAAAACATACTTCAGCTTCTGTTCTCTATCACAGAGAAACCATGAAACATGAGTCTTAGAGTAGGAAAGCATGTATATTGCCAAAAATGAAGCTTTACATTAGAAAGAACACGTCTATTTAAAAGTAAGAAAGGCAATTTCTTTTTCCTATAAACTCAATTGGAAATTATAAATATGTTTTGATTGTATCCCATTTTCTCCACAACTTAATTTGGATGAGACATACCAGGTGCATTTCACTGCTCTAAGCTGCTCTCAGATGACAAAGAAGAGTACTCATGCTGTTAATTGTATTTTATCCCCTACTAGACATTTTATGTGTTGCTACTAGACATTTTATGTCAAATGTCACAAGCACTGTGTAGTGCTTTCTGTGGCTCAGTACTTACGTCTGAGCCAAGTGGACTCTTTGGAATTATCTGTAAAAATGCATCTTTTTTCCTTATTGGTAAGAGAAGATGCATCAGGGAATTTCTAATACAGCTCAAAAAATATTTAGTACAGAGACAGATATTCTTTCCACTGATAATTTCAAGATTATGCAAAGAAACAGGTTTGTTTGTCTGTTGGAAATAAAGAATGTCAAAAGTGAATATTGTGGCATAGGTGTATATATCTATGTGTTGAATGAATGGCTTAATATAATTGCTTAAATCTAAGTTAGATGAGAAAAATCATTAAGTAAAAATCTCTGAATTTTAAATACTTTTGCACTTCTTCTTGGAAATGTATGTGAGATAATTGTAATGTATTTACGCCATTGGTCATAAACACAGTGGAACATGAAGGATACATGGATAAAAAAAATTTGCTTAAAAAATTAAACCACAATCCTAGGTTAATATACCTTGTTTTCTAATATTTTCCAAATGGCTACATATAAACTCATGTAAGAAAAGAGAGTCATTTGCAGTATTTGCATAGGAAGTGATAAATAACAGGTGTGTGCAATTTTCATACGAAGATATAGACACATTTTACAGTTTTACTTCTTATTAGTCCTTCTCTAAGGACAAATTTATCTCTTCATCCTCTCAGCATTTATTGTAGCTGCAGTCAGGAAGAAACTGTTCTGATGAGTATCAGTCTGGACAATCCAGTATTTTAGATTAACATAATTTAAAACTAAAGCTCATCCCCTTCCCATTTTGCCTACAAGTGTTGAACATTTGCTGTAGCAAAGAAAGCTTCCTAAGCTACTCAGAAATATTTAAAAATGTAGAAGTATCCTCCTTAAGAGAAAACACTTTCCACAATGAGAAAATCCAACTTTAAATAACAAACATACCCCCAAATGAAGCCAGGCCAAGCATGAACTTTATTGAGGGCATCAACTACACTTTATTTTTGTTTACACAATGAACAGATTTTTTTTTTAATATTTTCTACCTGTAACTCTCTAAAGTAAATGCTGTTCCCTTTAACATTCCTTTAACTCTTTCTTTATTTCCAAGCCTTTCTTGGAAATTAACTTTTACCTGAGCATTGTCAACTCCCCAGAAAGATCTACTGGAAAGATGATCTGGATCAACCCTCTTCCACAAATTTGTTCAAACCTAATGCTTGTTCAAACTATGATGCTTACGTGTAGGAATTGCTATAAAGATGTGCACTAGCACATATACAGGAACAAAGAATGTGAATCTTTACTGCAGACTATTGCAGAGCTTTCTATGCGTATGAAGGGACTTTGAAACCTTCACTGTTGATTGCTGCTTACAGTCAACCTACCAGTGTGATCTTATCACAAAGGCAGAAGGGTAGATATGGGCACACGTGGTTCAAGGAGGTAATGTGTTTGCATAAGATGAGTCAACAGTTGAAGAACAGAACACATTTTTGGTGACATTTATCAGTAACATTTCTCATTTGTATTTAAACAATGTTGCCAGAAGCGTGTGCTACAACAAGTTTGTAGATCCAGCTTTCTGCTGACATTTGTGACTGAATCATTTCAAATGTTTGAATGTATTCTGAATCATACTGTTATTATTATGTGTGCGGACTGAATATAATGGCTTACTTAGCCTTAGAGTGACATGGAACAGAAGGTGCAGCATCAGCAGACAGAACTCTCTGAACACCCAGCCTGACAGTGACAGGGTTGCTGTCTGGGTCCAACAAAGAGGAAACAGATTTTATGTGCAGTAGGATCAACGTATTGATTTCTACGACCATTGGCAAGACTCATCCTGAGGAGCAGGAGGTAAGGAGTGTAGTGTGATTACTTTCTAACTTACACTGTTGTCTGCATTTTGTGCATACCGTATACCCCAAAAAGGAAATAAAAAGGTACCACTTTCCTGAGAGAAGCCCAACTCTGTCTATCTTCACTCCATTTTTTGTCATCTTAGGGCAGCACAGAACAAGGGCAACTAAACATCTTAAAGTGAGTTGATTTTCTGAAGGATGGAATGCAGCCAAAGTACTCACTCTTTTGGGAGAGGAAAACAGAAAACAAGTCTGCATGTGCTATGCTTGGGAACACAAAAGCAATTTTCAAAGATTATTTTAACAATTTAATTTTAGCTGAGGTTGTACAACATGGCAGAAGTGATCCAAATTATCTTCTTGTGTGCTTGAAATTTTCACCTAATCCGTGGAAAGGCCTAGAGAAAAAGACTGTACTTCTGAGATGAAAAAGTAGAACAGTATCTATGAATTCATCGGCTCAGGGATTAAAATGGATTTTAAAAAGAAAACACCACCTCTGATTATTGGATAAGGATTACTAGCCTTTCTCAAATTATATAGGTTACTCTGATTTCTGCAAGTAGTTTGTAACTGGTAAATCCGTTTTACCATCTGGCTAAATGTAAATAAAATAATTGGATCTAGTTATTTATTCTGTAGAGCAAGAAACTATTTACGGCATAAAAACCCCACAACTGAACAGAGAAAAAATTCTTGTGTATTTTCAGGCTATATCAAAGTCAGTAATAAAATATTTTATTTAAATAATTAAGTATATAGCTTAAGTATCACTTTCATGAATTCAGAGAGGATAGGCTTACATCTCAAAATGCATGCCCAAGTTGCAGAATATTAGCATTTTAGGTTAGCTGATAGGGAAAGTGTGAGTGGCTGGCACTTGCTCTGTGTACAAATGCAAAAGAGACCAAAGAGCTGTAGAAGTAGGCACCACATACTGTTTCCCTGAGGTTTTAGGAAATAGCAGCAGTGGAGAGAGGCCCTTAGCAAGCATATCACAGCACACTGATCATGCAGAGGAGGAAAAGCATCCTCATGACTGGCATTGTTAATGAGGACATTACTGTTTCCTGACCTTGACTTTCTTGAAACCTTGTTATTTGGAAGTCCTTAAAATATTGTCTGTTAAGATCAGAGAAAGGGGTGGGTGGGGCTGGGGTAGGACTGTGTGTCTTGTTTTGCCTTTAATAGATATGGTTTCCCCTTAAACTTCAGCCAGACTTGGGTTAGTTTTGTAGACAATGATGAAGTCTGAGGATTCCAGTACAGAGTGACCTTTCACATGATCGTATTGACTGCTTGTTCATGATCTGGTGATTAAACATGGAGACTTCCTGCTCATGTTGTCCTTGCCCACTCTTACTGGACACACAAATGCTAATTGCTCTCAGCTAGTTCATTGGTGAAGAGGCATGCCCTGTTATCTTGAGATTTTAACACTTAGAAGCAAAGTCAGATAATTCCATTGTATAGGCCTAATTTGTTCCCAAGGTTGATGAACACATACTATAAGAAAATACAAATCTTTTCAGAGAATCATAGAATATGCTCAGTTGGGAGGGACCCACAAAGATCCTCAAGTCCAGCTACTGGCACTGCATAGGACAATCCTGAAGAGTCATACCATGAAAGTGTTGTCCAAATGCTTCTTGGACCTCCCCTGACACAACTTCAGGCCATTCCCTCAAGTCCCGTCTCTGGTCGCCACAGTGAAGAGATCAGTGGCTGCCCCTCCTCTTCCCCCTCAAAATGAGGTTATAGACTGGGATGAGGTCTGTCCTCAGTCTCCTCTACCCTGAACAGATCACCTGGCCCCAGCCACTCCTCACACGGCTTCCCCTCAAGGCCCTTCACCATCTTTGCTGCCCTCCCTTGGAAACTCTCTAACAGTTTAATATCTTTCTTACATTGTAGAGCTCAAAACTGCCCCCAGCACTCGAGGTGAGGCTGCCCCAGCTCAGGGCAGAGCGGGACAATCCCCTCCCTTGCCCGGCTGGCGATGCTGTGCCTGATGCCCCCCAGGACAGGGTTGGCCCTCCTGGCTGCCAGGGCACTGCTGACTCGTGTTCAACTTGTCACTGACCAGGATCCCCAGGTCCCTTTCCATGGCCCTGCTTTCCAGCCTCTCATTCCCCAGTCGGTTCATACATCCAGGGTTGCCCCATCTCAGGTGCAGAATCCAGCAATCCAGCACTTTCCTTTGTTGTACTTCACATGCTTGGTGATTGCCCAGACCCCTGATTAGCTGAGGTCTCTTTGTGGGCCCTCCCTGCCCTCGAGGGAGTCAACAGCTCCTCCCAGTTTTGTGTCATCTGTGAACTTGCTCAGTATCCCTTCCAGTCCTGTGTCCAGGTCATTTATGATGATGTTGAAGAGCACAGGGCCGAGGATGGGGCCCTGTGGAACCCCACCAGTGACAGGTCCCCAGTCTGATGTCACCCCATTCACTGTCACCCTTTGTGCCTGACCCATGAGCCAGTTGCTCACCCATCCCACGATGGGGTTATCCAGCTGTGGGCTGGACATTAGGTCCAGAAGGATCCTGTGAGAGACAGCATCAAAGGCTTTTCTGAAATCCAAAAAGATCAACTGGCTTCCCTTGATCAGCTGGGTGGGTTACTGTGTCATGAAAGGAAATCAGGTTTGATAAACAAGATTTTCCTCTCATGAAGATGTGCTAGCTGTGACCAAAGACTGTGTTGTCTTTCAGGTGTTCAACNGATGAGGTCTGTCCTCAGTCTCCTCTACCCTGAACAGATCACCTGGCCCCAGCCACTCCTCACACGGCTTCCCCTCAAGGCCCTTCACCATCTTTGCTGCCCTCCCTTGGAAACTCTCTAACAGTTTAATATCTTTCTTACATTGTAGAGCTCAAAACTGCCCCCAGCACTCGAGGTGAGGCTGCCCCAGCTCAGGGCAGAGCGGGACAATCCCCTCCCTTGCCCGGCTGGCGATGCTGTGCCTGATGCCCCCCAGGACAGGGTTGGCCCTCCTGGCTGCCAGGGCACTGCTGACTCGTGTTCAACTTGTCACTGACCAGGATCCCCAGGTCCCTTTCCATGGCCCTGCTTTCCAGCCTCTCATTCCCCAGTCGGTTCATACATCCAGGGTTGCCCCATCTCAGGTGCAGAATCCAGCAATCCAGCACTTTCCTTTGTTGTACTTCACATGCTTGGTGATTGCCCAGACCCCTGATTAGCTGAGGTCTCTTTGTGGGCCCTCCCTGCCCTCGAGGGAGTCAACAGCTCCTCCCAGTTTTGTGTCATCTGTGAACTTGCTCAGTATCCCTTCCAGTCCTGTGTCCAGGTCATTTATGATGATGTTGAAGAGCACAGGGCCGAGGATGGGGCCCTGTGGAACCCCACCAGTGACAGGTCCCCAGTCTGATGTCACCCCATTCACTGTCACCCTTTGTGCCTGACCCATGAGCCAGTTGCTCACCCATCCCACGATGGGGTTATCCAGCTGTGGGCTGGACATTAGGTCCAGAAGGATCCTGTGAGAGACAGCATCAAAGGCTTTTCTGAAATCCAAAAAGATCAACTGGCTTCCCTTGATCAGCTGGGTGGGTTACTGTGTCATGAAAGGAAATCAGGTTTGATAAACAAGATTTTCCTCTCATGAAGATGTGCTAGCTGTGACCAAAGACTGTGTTGTCTTTCAGGTGTTCAACACCTCCCAGAATAATTTTCTCCATTTTCCAGTTTTATGCATTCTGCTAGTTATGTCTTAAAGACTGCAGATAAGCTGTTTAATTGTATTTATTCTTTTTGTTTCTCCTTGCATTAAAAAAAAAAAACAAACCAGTTGCTGAAGTCATGCTAACTTTGAATAGCATGTTCACATTTTCTTACTTTCATTAGGAAGTTTGGGCATTGATCTTATGATTACGAATATGCTAGTCTTTAATATTGTACATAATTCTGAAAAATACGACATATTTGACCCAGAGAAAATGCTTGGTTAATGCACCAGCTTTCTAATACCACATCTAGGTCTACTTCCACGGCATGATATTATGTTATGTATAATAGCATAATACCGTGAGTGATTGCTAAAGAAAATGAAGAGAGTGAGCCAGAAAAGCTAAGGAATTTATTAATATTAATTAATGTATTTATAATTTTTCAGAAATTTCTCAGCAAACCACCAATCTTATCTTAAGGCAAGAGGTGATTAAAGTGATAGACTACTCTAGGCCGTAAACTCCTGATGTGCTTTATATGTTTTAAAGACTACAGAAAGTGAAAGATAAACATACAGCCTCTGAAAAGTTCAGAACAATTACATTTATGTCAATATTTAAGCCCATGTGAGTTTGCTTGTGATTCTTGAAATAATGACCAAAGCTTAAGTACCACTGCTATTAACTTTGTTCCAAATTCAAAAATCAGCTCTTTGCTGTTTTTAATAAATAAATAATTTTCTATGAGATTTGTGATTGTGATGAGCTGTGATGTCCCAATGATTGGCAATGAAGAGCAAGGGTAACACTCTCACGTGATTGTTGCTTTTTTATTA
>VZTG01006863.1:143195-304396 GCA_013397845.1 Melanocharis versteri | reverse complement strand
CTCCTGGCTGCCAGGGCACTGCTGACTCGTGTTCAACTTGTCACTGACCAGGATCCCCAGGTCCCTTTCCATGGCCCTGCTTTCCAGCCTCTCATTCCCCAGTCGGTTCATACATCCAGGGTTGCCCCATCTCAGGTGCAGAATCCAGCAATCCAGCACTTTCCTTTGTTGTACTTCACATGCTTGGTGATTGCCCAGACCCCTGATTAGCTGAGGTCTCTTTGTGGGCCCTCCCTGCCCTCGAGGGAGTCAACAGCTCCTCCCAGTTTTGTGTCATCTGTGAACTTGCTCAGTATCCCTTCCAGTCCTGTGTCCAGGTCATTTATGATGATGTTGAAGAGCACAGGGCCGAGGATGGGGCCCTGTGGAACCCCACCAGTGACAGGTCCCCAGTCTGATGTCACCCCATTCACTGTCACCCTTTGTGCCTGACCCATGAGCCAGTTGCTCACCCATCCCACGATGGGGTTATCCAGCTGTGGGCTGGACATTAGGTCCAGAAGGATCCTGTGAGAGACAGCATCAAAGGCTTTTCTGAAATCCAAAAAGATCAACTGGCTTCCCTTGATCAGCTGGGTGGGTTACTGTGTCATGAAAGGAAATCAGGTTTGATAAACAAGATTTTCCTCTCATGAAGATGTGCTAGCTGTGACCAAAGACTGTGTTGTCTTTCAGGTGTTCAACACCTCCCAGAATAATTTTCTCCATTTTCCAGTTTTATGCATTCTGCTAGTTATGTCTTAAAGACTGCAGATAAGCTGTTTAATTGTATTTATTCTTTTTGTTTCTCCTTGCATTAAAAAAAAAAAACAAACCAGTTGCTGAAGTCATGCTAACTTTGAATAGCATGTTCACATTTTCTTACTTTCATTAGGAAGTTTGGGCATTGATCTTATGATTACGAATATGCTAGTCTTTAATATTGTACATAATTCTGAAAAATACGACATATTTGACCCAGAGAAAATGCTTGGTTAATGCACCAGCTTTCTAATACCACATCTAGGTCTACTTCCACGGCATGATATTATGTTATGTATAATAGCATAATATCGTGAGTGATTGCTAAAGAAAATGAAGAGAGTGAGCCAGAAAAGCTAAGGAATTTATTAATATTAATTAATGTATTTATAATTTTTCAGAAATTTCTCAGCAAACCACCAATCTTATCTTAAGGCAAGAGGTGATAAAAGTGATAGACTACTCTAGGCCGTAAACTCCTGATGTGCTTTATATGTTTTAAAGACTACAGAAAGTGAAAGATAAACATACAGCCTCTGAAAAGTTCAGAACAATTACATTTATGTCAATATTTAAGCCCATGTGAGTTTGCTTGTGATTCTCGAAATAATGACCAAAGCTTAAGTACCACTGCTATTAACTTTGTTCCAAATTCAAAAATCAGCTCTTTGCTGTTTTTAATAAATAAATAATTTTCTATGAGATTTGTGATTGTGATGAGCTGTGATGTCCCAATGATTGGCAATGAAGAGCAAGGGTAACACTCTCACGTGATTGTTGCTTTTTTATTAACTTCACCGTACCCAAGCACTTTCAGGCCCATTAATCTGGCAATTTATTTCCTAATCACCACAATGTAATATATCCCTCTGTAAACATTCCCTGGTTTTGTAATTGTGAGCCAAATGTTTTTGTTACATTTTCCAATCCCTTCTCCCTCTCCACCAAAACCTTGAAGAATATTATTAAGTATGGAATAACCTGTGTTCAGCAGGAGTTGTAACACTGACACACACTTTTTGTACCTCCTTCCTGTGCTCAGGCTATGTGGCATCCTCTCAATCTTCTAGGGTGCTTTGTGAAAGGCTGCCAGTCAGAAACTGGTGTCAGTCAAATTTAAGTCAATGTCAGGATTGTTATGCAACTGTTGCTTCCAACTTTTGCTTTAATACCAGGGGTTTGTGTTACTGATATTAAATAAAAATTCTTGCAATGAATTTTAAATGAAAGAAAAGCTCTCACTAGAGATTTGTTAAAAGCAGGCTAACAGTTGTTCTCTTCCCTCCCTCCCCGCTCCTTTTTAGTAGAAGGGCTTTAAATTATATATTAACCAAAAAGGTAAACAGAATAAAATGGGCAATTAAATATTAATGGAAGATGTAGTGGAATTGTCCTGTGCAGCACTTAAAATGGCCCAAATGATTGAGCTGTGAATTGCTCTCCCTTAGGTATTGAAAAATTCATCAGCACTATTTAATAAATGTTCGTATTCGTAGCCACTCATGTTTACACTACAGCACTTCCAGCAGAGTGCTTACTAAAGAAAACATTTTAATGGAAGGTGAACTTTCCTGTACAGTGAGTCACCTTAAATTATACAGACTATGTGGTAGAAGAGACAGAGAAATCTCTGAACAGACAAATGAGAAGTATGCATAACTTAAGACCATTTTTCTTAAAGAGAATTGTCCATGAATTGTAAAGGGCTTTTTGAATCCAAAGCTATGTTGAAGCTTTTAAAAATTCATTTTGTTTGCATTTTAAAAATATTTAACCTTCACTACCCGTGTGAAATCATCTTCCATGCTGACTTGGGCTAAGGACACTGTTATTACTGAAATGTCACCTGGTTGATCTAGAGGAAGGGAAAGAGTGGCAAAACAAAACTTGCATCACAAATCAATCACGTGTTGAAGTAGTTCTTCTCCAGGTGATACTCTGCAGACTCAATTTGCATATGCAGCATATTAACACTATTAAAATATTCATTAGCAAATTTACTGTGTTAATTAATGAATTCACACCAAACCTTAGAAAATAAACACGAACATTCTTGAGTGCTTGGTATACTAACTAGTAAGGTTGTAAGAATGTCTGTGGTTTATATGAGGATTTTTGCTCAGGTGTGATTCAACGGGTACTGAATCAACCTGGAGGCAGCACCTGCTCTTAGTCCCTGCCTCAAATTCTCCCATTGCCCCGCTCACGAGGCACATGGGGAAGAAAGCTTCATGCTTTCTGTTTTCTGGAGAGACACAGTAGGCATGCTCTTAGAAACCTAGTGACTGCAGCATTGTCTGCCTTTGTGTCCTTCTTCAGGGCATGGGTCTTTGACTTTTTTTATAAGTGTTATTTCTCTCATTAGTCTGTTCAAGTCTGCAGCTTAGGGGTATGGTGGAACTGTCCATAACTGATGTTCAGATGCCCCATTATCTCTAGAGCAGTGTGACCTTTGTCTATTCTGTTATTAATCCAGCAAAAGTCCTTCTGACCTTCGTGACCTGCTAGTCCTGCTTGTTACTTCTCCATGCAAAACACATGATGTCCCATGGCAGTTCAGTTTAGTACACTCTGGTTGATATAGGCAAGCGCTAGGGAAATTTTGACCAAAATATTTGTCTCCAAGGGAAGTCATCTCTAATTGTGCTGTGCAGCTTCACACAGTTACTAAGGACTTGTGTTGTCTTGGAAAATGGATGGAGTTTAGAAAGAAGTAGTGGTTTCTCTTATGAGAATTTGGATTGCTTCTACCAAAGTGACATGGTGGCAAGTTTATACTTCTAACAAAAGATGTATCTGTCAACCTGGGTTTGCTGAATATTTTCATAGGAGAGATGCTTCACTGAAGGTTAGCATGGTTGGAGGCAAGATTTAACTGAGTTGCTGTGCTGGGGGAAACTCAAGTAAACTTCATGAAATGCTTTGTGTAGCATGTGCTTTTGAATGGAAATTAAAACAAATTCAGGCATTTCAAAATTCAGTCTTGGTTTCCATGAAACATTCTCAGAGGCCAGGAGGCACTAGCAACATTCATCACAAAACAAGAATAAGCTAATTTTTTTATAGTGCTGGAAGGATAAACTTCTTGGCTCGAAGAGCTACCTAGTGGAGATGTGTCAGACAAACCAGCTGTAAGATATCCCATCTCAGTCACTGTCATAGGGAGTGATGCACACACAAGCAAAGAAGCAGCAGGTGGTTTAAAGCATCTCGTGAAACAACAATAGATGTTAAAAATGTTTGCAAATTTGTGAAAATCTTGTTTGTTATTTGCAGTTTTCTTAACTGACTCCCTAAAATGAAGAGTGTTTAAAAAATTTATGCATAGAAGCTTTTGAAATAATCAAGATTATTTTATAGCTGCTTTAAAGAGCTCTTCCAAAAAACATCTTGTTGAAAAGGAGTATATGCTAAGTACATTAATATACACTAAAAATATGGTGTCGAAAAAAAAATGAAGCCAGCTCAGATTTATTCTTCAGTGGTAGCTGAGAACAGCACCTGGGAAAGGATTAAAATAAAGTATTTCTCAGGGGATTAAAACCAATCCTTTTACAATTCTTTTGGTAGGTTTGTGGAGATGTTAAAGGGAACTGTAGTGGAGTGCAGTGTGGAGTTGCAGGAAGCTGAAAGGCTGATCTCTTCACTCTTGTGACCAGCGAAAGGACTTGAGGAAATGGCATGAGACTGAGCTGGGGGAGATCTAGGTCAGTTACCAGTAAAAAGTTTTTTACCTAGATGGTGGTTGAGCTCTGGAACAGGCTGCCCAGGGAAATGGTCACAGCACCAGCCTGACAGAGCTCAAGAAGCATTTGGACAATGCTCTCAGGCACATGGTGTGACTCTTGGAGTGTCCTGTGCAGGACTGGGAGTTAGACTCGATGGTCCTGATGGGTCCTTTCCTGCTCAGCATATTCTGTGATTCTATGACGAGACAGTTTCATGTCATGTGTTGTGATGTAGTATAGTCAATACCTTGGGGAATGAGGGAGAGGGGCAAAAGGCCTAAACCAAAAAATGTTTACACTAAGATACCTTGTTAAAGAGTTTTAGTATTTTTAGTTTTCCTCATGTGTGTATGGGCAAAAAAGGGACATCTAATTCCAGAAGTAGGGCAAATCATGACATTGCTACATATGTTTTATTTGCAGCTAACAACAAAGATGCAGGCTTTCACTGGCTTTCGTTTGGTGAGGTGGGGAAGGGTTCTTCCTCCTGTTCTACTTGGACAAAATATAAATGAAAAAAAGCATCCTGCATTTTTAAACCCACTTGTTATAATGGAAAACATCCTCTACTATCTCTAGCAGGCTGAAATGTGGAAAGTTGGGGTTTGGGGATTTTTTTTTGAAAGAGGGATGGAAGTAACTGGTACCAGCCCTAGAGAATAAAGTCAGAACTCTGAAAGATTTAGTGGAAAGGGGGTTTAATGACAATTATTATTCTGTGAGGAAGAACTTGCTTGAATTTTTGGTGGGCCACCTGGGAGAGTTTAATCAGTATGTAGGTGGATACTGGCAGGAATTTTCCAGCCTTGTTTATGGCTGAAGATTGGATCAATTCTCTAACTCTTTTTGCCTTTCATCTTTTCAGCAGTAGGCAACTTGGTTCAGCAGTTTTTGTGAGAGGATCTTAGAAACTTCACTTTCACATGAGTGAAAAGTTGCAAGTTTTGTCTCATGGGAAAAAACTATATTCTCCTCCCACGAAAGCAAGTTTTTCCAAAGAAAATATTTGGATTGCTTACACTTTCCAGGGATTACTTGGTCAGTTCTGCTTTTTGGTCTATATACTGCAGAAGAAAACAGTCTCTATCCCCTTTGTATTTCGTTAGACCCTCTCAGAAGCAGTACCTAGCCTAAATCATACACAGCTTTTGAATACTTGAGCTACTACTGGAAACATTGCATTTTAAATCAAGCTGCTTAAATTTGTATTGATGAAACAACAAAGTACATTTGCTGTCAGTTAAAGTGTGTGTGGTATCTGAGAAATGTATTGACTTAAAAAATAGGAAGCAGTCAAAGAGCATAATGATCTCTGTCTGCTTGTCTTATTCTAAGTACTATGAAACCATGAACCCTTCTCAAGGCGGCAAGTCACACTTAATTCTGTTCAAGCTCTAGTAAAGAAAAGCCCATTTTCCTCTCTAACTTCATCCTGATCCATGAACTTCTTCCCACTCCTCTGTCCTTCATTTACTGAGCATCAGGCTTCATCTTGCCTCTCTTTATATATCAGCTTTGGAATACCAGGCATTTTTCTCTGGAGAAGAAGTAAGAGGGAAAAATATATTTTGTATCTCTGAATCATGTTGTGGGTCTCTGCTGAAACTTCTCTTTTCCTGTATCTCTTAATTCCTTTCCTTCTTTCCTGTGCATTATTAACATTGCCCCTAAATTATTTACTGTAGCTCTTAAAATGTCATTAGTGAGAGTCATTTCACTGGTGAGGAGAAATCAAAACTAGCTTGCAGAAGATTGAAGGAGAGTGAGAGAAGAAAAAACGGTGAGGCTAAAGAAATATCACTGTTGAAAGGGAGTAGATGGTAGAAGCTCTAGTCAGAGGAGAGACTATTGGGAGAAAGGGCTGGCGTATCGATGATAGTGCTGAAGAGAGGCTGAGGATTAAAGAGGGAACTTGTAGTGACATTAGAGAGGAAAAATAAAGGAATTGTATTAGTTTGAAAATAGAAGCACTGATGTAAAAGGCCATTACAATACATCCAGTGAGTGGATGATATTGACTGAGGCAGAAGGTGGTCTTGTTAGGATAAGAAGAAAAATCATGAAAGTGGCCTGAGAAAGACAGAGCTGATGCAAACAAATAGCACTCTTTTAGTCAGAATACGTAGAAAAGTAGATCTTAGAAGAATGATGATAGAGTTTAAAAGTACTCGTAGGTGGCCTGTGGAGGAAGAAGGAATAAAGATATCTGGCAGAGCAAGTTTTTGGAAAATAATAATGGGGGGAAAAGTTGCTAGAATGAAAATAAACAACTGACTGAAAACTTCAGTGAGACTTTAAACACAGTCTTGACGCTTTAGACAGAAGCTATAGGACATCAAAATATACATTCATGAAAGAGAGAAATGGAAATGATACTGAGACAATGGAACAGATAATAACCTTTGAATTATAAATGCAAAAACTGAATGAAGTGGGAGGAATGGAAATGACTTTTTGTCACCTTTTGGTGACAAAAAGTCTTTCAAAAATACGGAAATGTCTGAAAAATGTGGAACCTTTCTTTTTCCCCCTCTAGTAACTTATTTTCTTATAGGATTTGAAAGCATCCTTATCTTCATTCTCCTTTAGCATTATTTTGTACCTCAGAGACATCTTCTACACCTTTAGCAAAAAAACAGTTTGACATATTCTTAGTTTTGGAATTTTTCACATTGAGCCATGTTTTAGAGGCAATGTAGATATTTGGCATCTTTTCCAGGTACTAGCAAGCAGCAGCTTTAAATAAGCTATTGGATCCTCAGGCTAAGACATGAAAAGGTACATTTTCCAAGCTGCATACAATTACAAAATGTGCAAATCCATTTATTCACTAATAGGGTTTATCCTTAGCTCCCTGCGCACAGCTTTGCAAATTTACTTAAAAATGACCATACTGTAAAATTCAGGCTACTCCTGTGGGATAACTGTCTTTTTTTTTTCCTCAGTAGGTAATTAATACTTAGATAAGTAATGCATTTAGATTGCAAGAAACTATTCATGTCAAAACCTGGCATGCTTTAAAGTGACACATTCACTGAATCTTTGCTAAACTGCTGCAGTCTAATCCTTTTTGCCCTCCTCTGGCAGGTTTACCATGGAACTTAATACTGTACTTGTATGGGATTATGCCTCAGAATTGGAAATTGAGGGACTGCACATGGATGCTTCATAGGGAAGGGTAAATTAAAGACTGAGAATTCAAGTGTGTAACATGTTTTTCTTATGATTAAAATAGACTGTGTTTAATAGATAATTTTAGATCTGTATTTTTAAAAAAATATTAAAAAAACCCCAAACCACAAAGAATTATAAACAGTTTTATTACCATTTTTTTGAACATAGTCATAAGAAGCAGAGATAAAATTTATTTGCTGCAACACCCAATTTGGTCCCAAGGGTGGAATCCTTTATGGGGATAGCTGCATGTTTTCTTGAGAAGATTCAGTGGGAACTACTGGTTTATTTTGAAAACGTTGTGGGCAATGTATTAAATGAATTACTATAGTCCAGACCTTCCTACAAACACTTAACACTTCATGTTTCACTCCCTTTGAATATTATACACTTAGCCAAATATATATGTTTGAAAGTCTGCCTGTGAGCACTTAAAAGGAGAGTGCCAAAAGACTTCACATTACACTACTCAGAACAGCATCCAGAAAACAATATAGTGAATGTTTTGCGTGTAAATTGGAGGAGTACTCTTGGAGGCAAGATTTTGAACAAATGGCCCATCATTGTAGCAATATTCTGCTGTCCCATTAGGTGGGCAGACAAGCAGACTGAAAACTAAGCCATTTGCTAGAAGAGAGAGACAGTTTGTTTGCTATGACAGATGACATCTTAGTTTCATGAAAGGAACAAGTTCTTGCAAATGTTTCAGTTGTAACAATTTTCTATTTTGTGTATGGTTTGGTGGCAAGACACATGAAAAAACGGAGTAAAAAAATGAATTTAGAGTGCTTTAAATTGGCTTTTTTTATTCAATTATAAATTATAGCATTAGCTGAGTATTTCTGGAGAACTCTCCATTGTACCACCTTCCACAAAAGCTGCTTTTGAAGCTCTTATCTTTTGTTTTAAGCTTCATATTAAATTAAATTATAAAATTTAGAGATTTAACAGAACACAGCTGCTAATTTAACGTGTGAAAACTCAAGAAAGTGGTACCTTGACACAAAAGTCAGACTAATATCATATTATCAATGCAGATATCTCCACATGGCTAGGTATTTCAGAAGCTCTGTGACAGAAGGCATTTGATAAGTGATACAGATCAATGAACTGAGGATAATGAATTTAGTGTTGGTCAATGTCCTTATGTGCCTGAAAGTAATTGGAGGGCTTCTTTACTGTTCATTTGAAATAATGGAGAGGTTGGTAGCTTTGTCTCTGAAAATATTAGTTTAGAGTACGAAAGCATCTTCAAGATGATTTGTGGTAAAAATATACGGGACAATCTCCAGGCATTAATCTCTAATGTGTTGAAAGGCTGAAATCGTCATCTTGATAATTGATATATAATAGTAAGGAATTAATAAGATTATGAATTTTAAAAAATATTGTTTTGGTTAGTTATGTGGTAACTTAGAAAAACTGAAGAGTGTTTTCATGCTTCGGGAAACATTACACATTTTGTTCTGAAACTCGTTAAAGCTTCTCAAAAAAATCCAGAATAATGTAAAGGATCTTGTGAGCCTCTAGGTGCTTAAAATTTCTTAGTCAGACACTATTAATTACCTGTAGTTTTATTTTGCCCCTAAGTAAGTTTGAAAGCTGTGGCTACAAACTTTTGCTGCTGTGCACTTATATTAATTTTCCTTTATTTGTCTTATCTACTTGTCATTCTGTACTTGGGAATAAGAACATGGAGATAAACTAAAGTAAAGAGTTTCTTTAAATACCCTTTCTCAAGGAAATAGGTAATAAAATTCTTGCTGGCTTCAGTGAAGGAGAGTTACTACAAACCCCAGCAACCTGTACACCATGCACACATGGATTTTGAAGTAGAATATAGATTACAGATTGAAAAGTAAGCAGAAGTCTGTCATAAGAAGAGGCCGACAACCCAACTATTTCTACAGGCTTAAGAACAAAATATGAACAGTGTTAAAAACTTTTAAGAGACATGGAGATGTGTCATCCTGCAATTCTAGCAGAAACTAAATCACTTTTCATTCTGATTGCTATAGATATGATAAGGCATTTACAGAAGAGGTATTTGTTTCTGAGCATAGTTAGCAGCTTTGGAATGGAAGCTAACCTGGGAGGATGGAAGGATGGTTCATGTCTTACTTGAAAAGTAATCTCTGTTGTAATAGTAGTACTAGTACTAGTATTAGTACTAGTGCTAGTGCTAGCACTACTACTACTACTACTACTACTACCACTACTACTACTACTACTACAACTACTAGTGATAATAATACTGCCACTTTCCAAACAATTTTTTTGTAAAGGACTATCCATACCAAGAGAGAGGTATAATTTCCTCATTTTTTCCTATATCTTCCTGTGAGTTTTTTCATTAATGTGACATTCTGCTGTCACAGAGGAGGCATTATTTTGGCCATTAACATTACGGTTTTGTACATTCTTTCAGAGAGAAAAGAAAAAGAAGATGGGATGCTCACTCCTCAGTGAAGGCAGACATCACAACATTGTAATTGAAAATAGAATCACACAGATGCTCCTGAGAGGTTGTAACTTTTAAAATATTTTTTTTAATGTAAGGATATATAGATATAGATATAGATATATAGATATAGATATATATTAATAATATTATGTGTGTTTCAGTTCAGTCTTCACATTACAGGATGGAAGATAATCAAATATGATAGAGGTGGAATAACACAACAGAATAAACGTTGGCTGGTGGGAAAACAGGTAAACGGCAACTGAACAATGAAAACTCCAAGACTTTCATCAGCTCACCTCTACACAAAGTGAAAGTGTCTTCAGAGCTTTGACACGCTCTTTAATGACTCTGTTTTCTATTCCACAAAGTATACTTTTAATACAAGACTGAAAGAGGATGGCCTGTACCATTGAAATGGACCTCCTGTCAACTCCACATAAGCTCTGGTACTTCTCTGAGATTTTTTGCTGTTGTTTGAAACTTTCAGTCAAGAAAGAAGTGGTATATTATACTGGTGAGAACTGAGAGAATTCACTGAGCTCAATGCCTGCTTGCTGCATTAATAAAAATCAAATGAAAAAAGCAATCTGATTAAATTATGTGTGCCTTTTCCTATGCCAGTGGAGCTTAACTAAGCAAACAGAAGCAGTGAAGTAAATCAGTGTTGGTTTATTAAAGATCAGAATTCAATATCTCAATAGTTGAAGAGCTTAGGCACCAGTGTTCTCACTGTTTTAGCTTTTCTATGCAAAGAAAGTAAACACAATGGTACTGTGGGGACTCTTGTTAGAGAAGTGACATGTAGAAAAGCCTAGTTTTCTTTCAAGGAAGATGCTGCTCTGTCTACTTGTACTTCTTGTCTTTTCCCAAAAGAATATAATGAAAAAAAATCATGATATTGTTTGCTGCTGGTGTTGTAATAGAGGTATTATCCTTTAGATATTCAGGGCTTGCAGAAATGAACCTCAGCTCAGCTTCTTTTCGTTTAATACTCTCGTCTACACAAATAGATTCCACTTCACATTGATCTTATAGCACCATCAAGATAGCAACCATTTTCAGGTGGGAAGAAATCAAGGATGTTTAATCTGGTTTTTACGACTCTCTGAGTGTATACATTGCAACAATGCACACTGAGTATTAGGGCACCCATAGGAGATCTCCAGAAGAGTTTGTTGTTGTCTGCAGGGTGGAAAAGCTGTCAGCAAACTCCTTCATCCTAACTCCCTAATCTAAGAAAGACTTGGCTTCTGAAAATTTAGAAAATCAAAATACCTTCTACTCATGACTGGGGTTGGTTGTATGATCAGACCAAGTACAGATTAAGAATTTCAAATGTCCTTTTATACCTGCCTCACACTCTCATTCCAGAGAGGCACAACGTTTACGGACATGAATTAGTAGAAAATTTCATTTTATTTGCTGCTTCATTGCTTGGTGCTTCAAAATTTGAAGGGATTAATAAAGACTATATGGGTGGTGACAGACAGCCTTTAAGTTATTTACTTGGATAAGAGCTAGGTCTGAGTCATACATGACCTTGGCGGAAACTATCTCTTTCTTTAAAGAAGTGATTTCCGGAAATCTAGAATAAATGCCACATCTTATAAAACAGATAACAAAAGGGTAATCATCAGAGCCACTTGGAAATTTTCTAATAAAGCAGAATTTTTGGTGTCCTGGGGAGCCATGTAGTCTAATGAAACAGGATCACCTGCAGCTTCTGCCCAGGAATATCACATGAGAGACCTGCCCTCAAAGTGTCAGCTGTCGCTAGGAAAAGTGAGGCTCTTCTACTATCAATGATAAAATGAGAAGAAACATTATTGACATAGAACAAATACAAGGAAATAAGCATGAAATGATTCCTTCTTCCTGGATTGTGGGAAAAATTGGAACTTTTTGTTTCAGCCCAGTTAGTAGTAAAATTCAAGAGAAAATAAAGTTTTCCTCTGAAAACCTGACTGAATTTTTGTGGATTAAAATACATTAATGAAGGATGATTACTTTCAGAACAGAAGAATTCAAAGAATGAATTCTCCTCATCTAAGCCTTGTTGGCATGTGGGGACAAAATTACAGACTTCAAGTTTCTTCTTGCAGGCTGTGAAGAGTTTGAGAATGGTCTTGAAAGATGAGACTATTATTAATTGTGCAAGTCCTATATGGCAAGGGGCTCTGTCTGATGAGCAAGGACTGTCTAAATGTGCAGAGTCCAGAAAATGCAGAGGCAAGGAAAAAGTGAGAGTGTTGAAAGAGGAGATAGCCCAGCTTGCATCTCATCCTCCAAAGGTACAGGTGTCTCTTTGCTGTCACTGTGCACAATGTGGGTGAGATGTTCTATACTGAAATTTGTTTGCTGTGAGGTCTTGGTATTGTTTTTCCCAGCAGCCACCATGTTTACAGAGAACACAGAGTATGGGCGTTTCTATTGGAATATAAGAAAACAAGTTAATATCTGCTTACCTCTTCCCTGCTAAAGCTGAATTGTCATTCAATTCAATTCAATTCAATTCAATTCAATTCAATTCAATTCAATGTCAATTTTTAGTCTTAAATTAAAGACCATACCACATCTCACCTTGCTAATTCAGACCTCTCTAGGCATTTATTGAGACACTAATAAAGTCTCAATAGTTCTTTCATGGAAGTATGTGAAGAAAGCTAAGTGAAAATCTCACTTGAACACTAAGAAGCCTTAAATACAGCTGAAAAAAATCAGATTGGCAGTTATTTTCTGAATAACCTCTAAAAGAAGATATGCTTTTTTCCTTGGATGCTAGAAAGTATCCAAGCTACCTGACCTGAGTTAGTTTTTGATCAGAGTTAGAATTTCTTGCAATCTGCAAAAAGAGGAGGAGTAAGTCAACATTACTGAGTCTATGGGCAGATATAGTGGCTAAATGTCAAAACAGAAATTGTACTAGTTCTGTGTTGAAACATTAAGATTACAAAGGATGAAAAAATGAAAAAGCTAACTCGGTATGGGGAGGTCATGGGCATGATTTATATTTATTTTAAGCTGTCTTCTGAGCACTAGGATGGTTCTTTTGGTAGCATCTGCTCTCATTCAGAAGCCTGTATATTCAACCCCCTCAGCAGAAGCTGGGCTCGAACCCAGTGCTGACTATACAAGCCATTACTAAATAATTTCTGGCTGGTTGGTAGCCATATTGACCTTTAGCTGAGATACTGGAATCCTCTTGCCAATATTCCCACCTCCTGGTTAATTGGCACTGTATAAAATGTGTTTCCAAGGGAATGTACAACAGCAGCCATGGTCGCCTGAAATATTAACACAGCAAAAGGAGCATGTAAATTATTCCTCTGAAAAATGAATGCGTAATAAAAGCCAGCATAATAAATCTCTTGCTGCAAGGATTATGATGACTGCAAGTACACAGACCATTGTCTATTTGAACAGTGCTTTCTTTGTCCAATAAACAACTTTGGTTTTTTATTAAAGTCTTAGTGGTGCATTTAGATGGCACCATAGCCTGCCTTTTATTAACATCCAAGTGTATCTTTTTTGTTGGGGCAAATTAATCCTGTAATTAAAATTCATTGTAAATAGTAAGCTGTTAATATAACATCAAGATATATTTCACCTCACTATATGACAGAGTGAGCTTGATTGCTGATTCCACCATTTCCATCCAATACAATGTCAATAATTTTCTGAAACTATTGAAAATATTTTAACTTTTAAAATAATTATGGTGACAAGAAGGAAAAGAAAAATCACTTAAACGCATGATACTTGAAAGGGCTGTACTAGGACTATGCACTGTCAGAACACTAATAATGTAGGGAAGTAGGTTAGTGAATTTTTGTGTATTTTTTAGGATTACTGTTTAGGATGAAACCCTTCATTACCAAACATCAATGCCTAGAGTGCTGTGCAAGCCTTTAGAAGGGCCTCAACAGGTCAGATAGGCAGAGAAGAACTGTTTGAAATTCAACAAAGGCAAAAGCAGGGCCCTGCACTGGGGGAGGAAGAACCCCAGCCACCAGCACAGGCCTGGGCTGATCTGCTGGAAAGCAGCTCTGTGGAGAAGGACCTGGGGGTCTTGGTGGAGAGCAAGCTGTCCATGAGCCAGCAGTGTGCCCTGGTGGCCAAGAAGGCCAATGGTGTCCTGGGGTACATTCGGAAAGCATTGCCAGCAGGACAAGGAGAGTGATCCTGTCCCTCTACTGTGCTCTGGTGAGGCACATCTGGAGGGCTGTGTCCAGTTCTGGGCTCCTCAGTAGGAGACGTGGTGCTCCTGGAGTGGGTCCAGAGCAGAGTGACGAAGATGGTTATGGCACTGGAGCATCTGTCTTATGAGGAAAGGCTGAGGGAGTTGTTTAGCTTTGAGAAGACTTGACTGAGAGATGAAGGAGCTCATCAATGTCCGTGAGTATCTGAAGGGAGGGTGTCTGAGGATGGATCCAGGCTCCGCTCAGTGGTGCCGAGCAATAGGACAAGAGGCAATGGACAGGAAGTGAGTCACAGGAAGTTCCAGCTGAATATGAGGAAAAATGTCCTTAATGTACATGTGACCACACACTGGCACAGATTGCCCAGACAGGTTGTGGAATCTATTTCACTGGAGACATCTAGGAACCATGTAGATGTAATCCTCAGCACTAGGATGAACCTGGTGGAGCCAGGAGGTTGGACCAGCTGACCCCTCTGTTGCCTCTTCCAACCTGACCCATTCTGTGATCACAGGAAAAATAGAACTTTTCATTGACACAACAGCTTTTAAAAAATATTATCCTTAACATTCTGAAGCAACTTAACAGGTTCATTTTTGAAAGACACTTTTATTACGGATCCAGCTGTCTTTACTCTGAAAACAAGAAATGCCATTTCCTCTTCTTCTGCCTATAAAAAATACCAGAAATGCAGAATTTGATAATAAGCAAAAGTTAACTTTGAAACATATGTTGTGTATTTATCGGTATCTTTTGGTGTAGATGGTGGAAACAGAAGACGCATCACAAAATATTTACCTCCCTGAAGGCCACCAGCAAATGCTTCAAAGGTCTCCCTAGAGGGAAAATTGTAGTTTACAGCAGAAATCAAAAAATTTCAAATCTTCTAGGCAAGTTATAAGGTTTAATGATTCAGCTGCACTGGAAAACTCATCATTCTTATCAAGATGTGTCACCACTATAAAATGTCAATGTTGTGCCTGTGACGATTTAAGAATAGTACATTCACTGTATTTCTGAAAAACTACAGAAAGAAAAGACATATTTCATGTGTCTCAACACCTATAGAATTTTTTTAATAACTCTGATCAGATATGATAAACATTATTCCATTTACAATAGAAAATAGTGAAGAGATTTAGTCAAAGTACATATCAATTGTAGCACAACTGTTAGGCTCATGGTTGTTCCCTGCTCACAACTAAGCAGATATTAGTGTACTTCATTTAGTACACCAGAAAGATTTCCTTAAAACCAGAAGTGCTTACTTTTTGCTATTAGAACAGAGAGTTTTCATCTACCACGTGTCTCACTGAATGAAACCCTGAGCAGCTATACTACAGCTGGCTTCATCTCCTCCTGTACTGTCATCTGTGGTGCTGAAATCCTCCCGTTGCCTTCATTGCTGCAAGAATTCCCTGACATATAGAACTTGACCCCAGTGCCTCTGGTTTCAGCACAAGGATGTTGTCTCTTGAAGCCATGAGGGAACTGGATTACTCCTTTATTGATCAATTGTTGAGTTAGCAATCAATGGGTAATTGACTGTTAACCTCCACGAGATGACTCAAGCACTTAAGTCAGGCACAGTTAAATAGCTTGCTGAACAAGTGCCTACATACTGTCTGTGGCTTCTGTACACAAATTTGTCAGCTTTACATTATTCAAAGCCACGTAAAAAAATCTTCTGTAAATGAGCCACACACAAAAGAATAAACCTGTTAAAGAGCCAGATTTACTAGCATTCTATATTTAAGAGCCCCCCTCTCTCTCTCTCTGTTATTACTGAAGCAATCAAAGGTGCCTTAAAAGATTGCTAAAAATGATCAAGGATGCTTTATTTTAGATTGATAACTGCAGTAGCAAGCGTGAGAAGGAGGGCAAGCAATTGAAGTGGATGGGATCATTGTGTACCTGCCTAACATCACTGGCTCAACATTTGTATTTTAGACTTTCTCTTAGACTCTCTCTGGCCTAATAACAGCATGTAGTGAAATAAAGAGTTCGTTCTGGAGGTAATTGTTATGTGGTGGAATATAAAAAAGACCAATTCTGCAGTATATTTACCACAGTGCATATTTATGAGTTGGGTTTAATTAAAAGTCAGGAACACTAGAGATATTTTTTAACTAGATGCCTATTATCTAGTGTCAAGTGCTTGGTTTTAATCACACATTTTATACCATCGTGACCTAGATCACTGCCTGTGACGTACAAGATAGTGTGTTGTCTTTACTGAGAAGATGTAGCCAAGCTTGATGGATGTTTTCTCATTCCTAACCTCATTACTACTGGCTTCCCATCCATCTAATAAAATGCTATGATGGAGAGTGGGAAGGTGCTATAAATCATAATATTCCAGCCGCTCCAAGCAGATTCATTATACTGACTATATATCTCACACAGAGAAAGTCAACACACAAAGTAGGTTGGTGCTTCTTCCTGTGCTGGAGACATCCCCTCACTCCCCGCAGTCAAGTTAGGATTTGTCTTTAATGGCAAAGACGACATTTAATGAAGTTCTGGGTGGCAGACTGCTTTGACCTCGGTAACCCAATAAATATTCCTGCTGTTATTAGTTTTAAACTGTGCTGTAGCCTGTTAACTCACTTGCATTTTTACTCCACCACTGAGAATACATAATTACTAACTAATGACCTTTGGGTTTGTTTTGTTGGTTTTTTTGAGTGAGATAAGGAACTGAGGCATTCTGTGTTACTGCTCCTTTCCCAGTGTTTTCCATAAGGAAGGGTATCCTCATTTCATCTAGGCTAGGGTGCTGAAGGGAGTATGTACAGGGCAGTGGCAGAATCTGTCCTTTCTGTCTGTCTTTCATTTCAACTTTTGAAAGAAAATACAGCTGTGAAAATAAAAATGGCCTGGACTTGTGCCTGGAGAAGGAGAACTGAAATAGATGCATCCTCTGAAATCTAGGTAATTAATTAAACTTCAGGGTCATATCATACTTTATTTAGATTTTGCTTTTTAGTGAGCTCTACACACTTGAAGAGCTAATGATAGCTGCAATCTTTGCGAAAGGGAAGTGTTCACTAAAGGAAGGAAAAAAGCATACGAGAAAGGAAACAAGCAATTTTAACACAATTGAGCCCTTAAAAAATACAGCATGAGTGTGATTCTTGCTGTTCCAGGTGTTTGCGTTTTCATAATTCTCCCCTGGCAAATGCTCAGAGCTTCTTACATTATCCTGTGCAGTTTTCTCTTGTGACAATTGTCATGCAGCCCTTATGAGTCTGTCATTCAAAAGATTTTGCTGGGAGCTCACCCGGAGTTGTATACCTGTAGCCTGGTATGCCTTGGTACTGCAGGTCTCACAGAAACTTCTGCAGTTGGATTAAGTTTGTTGGCAGAGCCGTAGCATCTGACAGCCTTTCTTTGAAATGTATTGCAATTAATAGTACCAAACATCAGTGAGCTTTCTGCGGGAATTGAAATAACACGTGTATTGGCTGTGTATTGGCCCTCAGACTTACTTTTTGCTTGTGCGTGACGTGGGATGCCAGACAAGCATATGGACAGAAGCAGACTGATGGAAGGCAGTTATGCATACAGCCTTTAGGAATTCATTAGGGGGTGCCAGTGGACACTCCTGTCTGTGCTCAAAGGCTGTTTCACTCCATTTTGGGGAAATGAGATAGTGTATAAGCTAGTAGTATTCTTTGTTAAATCCTTGAGGAGGAAGTGCAGTTGTGTCTGTATGCTATCTGCAAGCACGGTTTTCATTATAACCCACTGTGATCTCTAGTACTCAGTGTCAAACTGTTTCAGGGAAAATGATTGATAGCTGTTATTAGTAATCCATGGCTTTGTGAATGTACAAATTAAAAGTAATCAGAGAGAGAGGGGAATTGTACATCAGTTAATATAATCCATTTATTTTGAAACATGCACTAAAGAGTGGCATTCATCTTTATCACAAAGCAAATCTCAGCTTTGTGGTGATGTTTTGAAGCAGATGATGGTAAATCATGTAAGGGATTCACTTTAACAGCATAGAGGCCACTTTCCAGTTCCTGAAGCATTCTGAAAGATACATATAGGAAACAGCAGTATCTCCCTGAATTACAATGAACAATTTAAAATGTTTGCCAAACGTGAATCCCACTGGGTAGACCTGAGGGCCTCTGTTGCCTACAGACAGCTCATGTTATACTGTACAGTGGTGCAGATATGAAAGAGCTACCGCTTTCCTTGTCCCCCCTCTGGCCCCATAAATCTAAATCCAAATCAACTTCTGATTGGATATGTCTGGAATTGTCATATTTGTGTTTTGGCTTTTTTTGGCTTTGTGGTTTTGTGTTTAGTTATTTATTTAAATACACTAATGAAATGTAAGGACTATATACCAAGAAAAAAAACTCTTGTCAAATCTGGAAAATTAATATCATAGCAGAGGTACCTGCTAGTATCAAATGTCAGGTGCAAGTTCAACAAGATAAGATACCATGACTGCAGTTGACTTGTTTGGCAATTATTCTAAATAACTTTAGAATTAAAGAAAAAGAGTCAGATTTTTATGCTTGGCTTTTGTTTTCATAGGATTTTTTTAAAGCTGTTGCATTCACCTATCACCATTAGTGGTGTGAACAAAAGGACTATTAAAATAAGTTATTAAAATTCTTCTGTAAAGATAATGATTTTTTCTAAGACCATAGAATGAATCCAGAAAGATAAACATGTAGAACTCAAGTTATTTAATATTATCTGTTGCAAGCCATGCTTTGATAGTTTCCTTTTGGTTTGTTTCTTTTGAAGAAACCTCTGGTTAGGAAACACTTTCTGCCCTTCAGAAAAGCTGAGTTCTGGAGGAAGAGACACAGAATTATCCCATGATTTAAGGAAAAATATTTGATGCCAGAACCATCCTTGCTTCCTGATATCATCCACAAATTGCTAATACGGTTAGAGAAAATGAGCAAAGAGACACCCCGCAATGTGTTACTGTGTGCCCTAAAGTATGAAAAAACTGTGACTGACAGGAATTGATTAGAAATTGGCAATCTATGAAGGATTTGCTTTTGTGCATCCTCCTCTATTGTATTCAGTTTTTGTTGGTTGTGGAACAAAAGAAAACCACTTCATGTTTATGTATGCTTAATCTTCATAAAACAATGCACATCTAAATTTATATTTACCTCAGGATGCCATTGGAAACTGAAGGCTATCATACTTTATTATGTGACTGTGTCTATAGTTGGATCTTATAAAATTTTCCTGATTGTCATACCCAATAGCAATGTAGAGACAGCAGAACCCAAAGCTGTATTGTCTCATCCAGTGAATAGAGAAGCTTTTAGTAATATGAGCAATTATTACAGCTATTAGGGGAACGTAAGTTCTGAGTCTCCTGTTTTTTAATTATTAAACATGAATTCTGCCTTTTATTCCAATATGGTAACTGCCTTTATCATAATTATTTTACATTTAAGATATCTTTACAGATCATAGAATACAGGTAGCAAGATATGGTATGATCATGGACTCTTCCAGTGCAACGTACCACCACAAAAGAAACCCTAGGGTCTTAAAATTAAGTTTGGGTGTTGAGTAGTTGCTATAATTTAAAATAAAGAAAAGCAAAAAAGCCACAACAAACCTCTGCAAATATAAACTGTTATTTACTCAAAGAACAAAGAAATAGAGGAAAGGCCAAGTAAACACAAAAGAATATTAAAGACTTACTTCCCTGAAAGGATTTAGGAATTCAGTCTATGTGATTGTCTTTGTCAATGTTCATGTCTTGGCTTCAAAACTGATACATAAGAGCTACCAATTATTATAAAACTATGTTATTAATCTTTGTACACAACTGTTTGTGTACTACCTTTGGCAGTGTGTCAAGTTTATTTATAGTAAGACAAACCTAGGGCAGGTTTCTTTCCCTCATTTTGCCTATTGCACCAGAAGCATAGAGCTCCCCTACCACGCAACACAGCTGTACCTCCCATTGAACAGTAGCTGTCTACCTGTTCACTGGCCTTGGGTTTTAGTAACACATAATGTGGTAACAAACAGTTGTGTTGAACTTGAAGTAAATATGGACAGTTTTAGGTGCAACTGTTTTCTGAGTTAGGGATTATTGAGGTATTATTTAGTCTATGCCAGCTGCCAGAGAGAAGAAATTTCACTTCCTAAAATCAAAGAAAATTCGTGGTTTGGTTTCTGTAGTAGAGGTAGAAATTATTGGAACAGAAATACTCCTTCAGTTCGGAGAAATCCAGGAAAGACGTAATACGTTGCTTCCTTTCCTAGCAAGTTGTTTTATTTTTCTCCCATCTTTTATTCCCTTTTCTCCACTTTTTCTTTTTTCCTATCCTCACAATCCATTGGATTTGCTCATCTTCATCTCACTCTCTTCAACTATGCTTCTACTTCACCTAAGAGCTGGATTGGGTTGAGTATCCCACTGAGCCAATGATGGGCTGTTTAATACTCTGGTTTTTTCCCATCAACGATGAATAAATCAGTGCCTCTTCTTTTCTCCCACGTGAGAAAGATCTTTCTTTATTGAGACCAGCACTGTCTCAAGTTAGAGGCAAACCAGACAGACCGTCTTGGTCACAGTTTATGTTTAAGCTCTCTACACACTGATACATGCCCGCTGGAGATATGGACGTACAGTTGGTATGACACTAAATTGACCTTGGTTTTTAATTATTTCACATTTATTAAAATTGAACTTCCTAAAAATTTCTAAGACACACAACGTATTAATTATGTTTTAACCCTGCTTTTATTTCCCCCTTCATGAGTTTTGCAGACCAGTCACTGTATCTTCATATTATTGCCGTGATAATATGAAGCAGCAACTTAAGTGCGTTTAGCCTTGCCTTATTTCTAAATATCTGTATCTTCAGCTGAACTGTTGAGCCTCCTCTACAGGTGTTTAAATCTAGAAACAGGAGCAAAATCTGAACTATTTAGTTGCAATCTTCCCTTTCTCTTCACAGTAAACTACACAGTTGCTCTGTAACTATACGATGTATAATCAAAAGAGTACAGGTGCTCAGTACAATTGAGTTGAACCCTTGCATTTAGTCTATTGCTATTTTAATTTGGGTTTGAATCTCAGTTAGTGTGATTGAGGAGATCTTTTTCTTATGGACATTTCTTTCTGCAGTATTGGAAGAGTTTTTCTATTTATTATTTACACTCTTCAATCTGGCAGTAATATTTCTGCCTGCCAGTGTCAATTACATTGCTCTTGACTGGTGCAGATCAGCAGCCTGTGATATCTCTGAAAAGCCAGTGTGTATCACATGTCAGTAGCAGACATATTAATGTTTGAGTTGAGAAGTGCAAGTGATGTAACAAGATTAGATGGCACTGATATAAAGGACTAAATATAAGCCCATGAATAAGGAAGAAACTGCTGGGTGACAACTGTCAATTATTTACTGTCCCTGTCCAATGTAATAATAATAGGAGCCTGCACTTTTCCTTTGTGTCTCTCTCTCTTTTACTAGCTTAGTGTTCAATTCCTCAATTTTACTGAACTAAGAATCTTTCCAAGGCATTTTACCCTGAGCTACTACTAAATGATTAGCAAAAAAACCGAACAAGCCATGCTGAACTTTATTCACTGGCATACTAGAGGACATCATTTACCAGAAAGGAATAATTAGTTTCAAACCCATTTCACTTTATCTTAGTTGTTAACATCTCACATCTACTTTAGATGCTTTTCTTTTTTTTATAATAAACAACTCAGTAGGAAAAAACTCTGACACAGAAAGCAAACTAAATTGTATGTTTGGGGGGTTTTTACTTCTTTCTGACAACAACAACTCTGTGGTTTTAAATAACTGATAGAATTGAAAGAAAATACGATGTGTCTGAAACTACAGTTGTGTGAAGTATCTGCCACAAATTCATCTCTTCCACAAACAATATGCAAAAGGAAATCCTTGTTTTTCATATGTTCATTACGAATAATGGATTATGATTGTGGAGGCTTTCAAAATTTCTACAGCGGTCCCACTAGCGGATTAAATATCACCAAATAGACATGACATTCAGAAACACAACTGTAAACTTCTACATTTACATATATATGCCTAGTTACTACTTTTAATAACTACTTTTATGCGTCAGGATTTACCATGTGTACTTCATAATCAACTTTAAATGACTTCCAGACTTTCAACAGAGTCAGCATCTAAGTGCATATCTGCTGTTGGGATTGATAATTTCATGCACTAGGTGACACTAATAGCTATGGCATGAAGGCAGTATAGGAGCCCTCTGCTTCTGCATGACTGGCAGTCATCTGGTACACTTAGTAGTAGCTTTTTGTCAATAAATATTTGTATATTCCTCTTTGTGGCATTATTTCTAAACCTATACAATCACTTGGTTAGAAGGTACAGTAAGTCTTTGATTTCATACTCACCAATATAGGTTTTTGTCCTTTTTCATAGATTACACTAAATTTTTTTAGGATTGAGAGATTTTGCAGCTCTAAGAAATGATTTAGTACTTGAATTCTAAAGGATATCAAGAGATACAGAGGATACTCAAAGGACTTCAGCCGGGTGTACCTTGTATAACCATCTAGCCTTGTTTTATGTCAGAGGAATGTACATTTCACTGTATTTGTGAGGTACAGATAAGAAAAAACCAAGATCTTCTGGCACCTATCAATAAAGCAGAAAAAAAAATGCATAACAACAACAGCAGTCTGCTGGGATAACAGATTGGTGCCCACTAGTAAGGGGGCAAGACTCATAATTCACAAGCAATGAAGCCACAAGTGAATTATAAAGGTCTCGTCCTCCTTCAATGGAGATAAATGAGTCCGTCTAGTACAACCAACTATATGATCTGTTAGGATAGGGGTTTTTTTTTCCATAATCCTTTCTCTCATAAATTTTTTTTGGTGGCTAACACAATAAGTAGAGTATAAAAGACATTCTGCTCTTTTCTCCACTCTTTCTCTGAGGGCCCTCTACTCTGGTGCTGACATTTAAGGCATTGACTGTTTTTATTTCTTATTTCCATCTAAAGCTTCATTAAACTCATCATGTTTAGTAACAGGCATATGGGACAGAATTGTCTTTGGTTGGTTTTTTTTTCCTTAACTAGTGTATAAATTCACACTTTTGGTTTTTCTTAATATTATTTACTTACTGTCACTACACTTGCATCCTCCCACCTCCTACTCTGCAAGTATGATTTCTTCTCTAGGGGTCACATATTTTATCCCATGCTTGCTGGAAAGAGGAAGTTAAATGCCTACCTTTAGAAGCAGTAAGCTGTTGCTGTCTACTGGTGTTTGTCACGCAAATCTGGAGAGCAGTTAGCTAGATCTTAATTATACCAGGGACTGAAACCCTGTAGAGGCAAATCAATTTAAATGTGATCAGTCTCTTAAAAGTCATAAAAACTGTGGGATTTTACATATGGTAACCTCTTAATAAGATGTGTTGCAAGTCTGTTGCAAGATGCCAGACCAGCACTTAAATAAGATGAAGCCAAACATCACCCCAAAACTTTCATAGTAATTTTATTTGATACATTTAGAATGATTTGTTAGATGACTCATTTGTACTACTGACAAATAGGCCACATAAACTAAAGCACTGAGTTAAATGGTGGGAGCATGATCTCAGAGAGAGTGAAAACAATATGCTGATTCTAATAGTAATGAAGATTACAGGCAATGTAAGTAGAGATGGCAGCAGCTGAGATTCCAAGCTGATTTTTTGTTGAGCGGTCTTCTTTCAATTGCTTGTCAATTTGACAATTTTGCCAGGTCCAAATAAAATGTTTAATTTTAAGTGTCTTCCTAAAGCAGGCTTAAACAAAAAAAATAAAAATTTTTGACACTGCTTCAGCTAACATCTTCCAGTTATTTCTGAGAATCAGCCAAAGTTAAATTGAAATACATCATTACGATATTTTCATCAACCACTTTGGTGAGAACGCTCTGTTGGTACTCACAATAGTCCACACATGAAGCACATGAATATTTGTGGAGGCGTTTTGTTTCAGATATGTCCTTTAGCTGTTCTTATGGAAAGCTGCCTACATCGAGATGAAAGACATGTAGTTTCATATGTTTTGTAGAGTTAGATTAATATTTGCCAGCTAAATTCTCTAGAGACTGTGACTACAAAAAGACACAGCGTCTGGTGCTGCGTGCACCAGTGATGGCCTTTGCTGGGGGCTTGAGATTCAAAATGAGATTTTCTCTGTGGTTCCTGCTCAGGGCTGTTCTGTTGCCAGGCACAAAAACTGATCAGAGGGGTTATTTTTCTTAAACTTCACTGCTCCCGTACTGGTGCTCTGGTAGTGTGAAAGAAAGGAATATCTCTTCCATGACTTGAAAAGAGTGTTTGGATGGGAGACACAGTTGAAAGAAAAGAAGCGATTAATAGGGGGAGGGAGAGAGAGAGAGAGAGTGATAAGAAAAAAACCCAAATGAGCAAAACTAGACTAGGATAGAAATGGGTGAGGCAGGACCTGGAATTATATGAGCTGGCATGAAGAACTGGCAAGAAGGAGGTTTTGGATTACGCATAGAGAGAGAAAGGACAGGAAGATATATAAAATGGGATCGCTGCTTCAGTAAGTTAAAACATTTGTTTTGTGAAGCCTAATGTCAAGCTGAGAGTTTCCATCTCTGATGTAAGGCTTTACTAAAATCAAGAGAAGATGAGTTCTTTCTTGAAAAGCACTTTCTTGAACCATTTATTCTTGACCAAATTGTGACCATGGATAATGCCGCTGGCTAGGAATTGGTTGTCTATGTCACTAGGTTTTTAAGAAGGAAAAATTAAATTACACATTGTTCAATAATTTGAATTAATTATTCAATTTTCATTGTAGACTCAATTTTCTTTTTGAAAGGATTTTTTCCCATAAAGGAATATTTACTTATTCTCATTATGTAGAACCTTTTCAGAAATGAGTTAATAGAAATCATCAAGAAGCTAAATGTTGTCTTAAACTTCATGTTTACATACCAAAATGGCCTAGCTTCCTGTGAGTGCCAATATATGCTGTTGTCCTGCTTGTTTGTTTATCTCAAGGCAGAGAAGTTAATTATATTACATTATGCTGGACTAATGCTTTCCTTACCTTTCCTTTTAAAAGCTGGAATAAACACCATCTTTGTATAAAATATGTATTTCAAAATCAGAATTACTTCCCAGACTGAGTGCAAATATTTATTGAAATACATACCATTTAAATATGCTTCATTGTACTTGGGACGATTGCTGAAACCTCAAGAGCAACAAAAATCTTGTTGTAAAAGCGTCTCCCAAGAGAACTCCCTTGGGCTTTTTTTTCGTATGTTTCAAAAAAAGCTCAGTCCACAATACTACAAAATCAAGATTAAAAAGTTTTTGATATTTTACCCGAAAGTGCCTTGTTTTTTCTGCTAGTAACTGAAGTTAACTGACTCTGTCTCTTACATACATGGGAGTCAGGCTCTGACATTTCAATAGATACTCAAATTTAAAATATCAGTAGCCTTCTTCCCATAGACCCAGTATAAAAGTTGGAAAATTCTGAATAAAGCCATTGCCATTTTGGACTAGGGCTATGAAAACGCATTTTATCTATGAGATGTTCTCAATATTGCAAGAAAACTTTCTAGAATTTTTATGCCCTTACAAAGCTGCTGTGGGCCTATAAAAATAACATCAACAAGCAGGAGATGTTAAGCTGGCCTTGTTCCAGTGGGAGAAGCTTGGGAGAAGCATGCTGATACAGGGTATGATATTTTGACAGAATCTCAGGATGGGTAAGGTTGGAAGTAAAAAGAGGGTGACATCCGGTCCAGCCTCCCTGCTCCACCAGGGTCATCCTAGAGCTCATTGAATAGAATCGTGCCCAGACAGTTCCTAAATATCTCCAGTGAGGGTGATTCATAACCTCTCCGGGCAAGCTTTTCCAGTGCATAGTCACCCACACCGTAAAGAAATTCTTCCTCATGTTCAGGTGGAACTTCCTGTGCATCAGTTTGTGTACATTGTCTTTTGTCCTATTGCTCAGCACCACCGAGCAGAGCCTGGATCCATCCTCTGGCACCCTCCCTTCAGATACTCGGACATCGATGATGTTCCCTGTTCTTCAGACTAAACAGGGTAAATTCCTGCAGTCCTTTCTCATAAGAGAGATGCTCCAGTCCCCTCATCATCTTCATAGCCTTCCACTGGACCCACTCCAGGGCCTCCATGTCTCCCTTGTCCTGAGGAGCCCAGAACCGGACACAGCACTCCAGATGTGCCTCACCAGAGCACAGTAGAGGGACAGGATCACCCCCCTTGTCCTGTTGGCAATGCCTTCTTGGCCACCAAGGCACACTGCTGGCTCATGGACAGCTTGCTGCCCACCAGGACCCCCAGGTACTTCTCCACAGAGCTGCTATCCAGCAGATCAGCCCAAGCCTGTGCTGGTGGCTGGGGTTAGTTCTGCCAAGGTGCAGGAACCTGCTTTTGCCTTTTCTGCTGGCGTGTTCTAAACGTTATGTCAACATGCTGAAAAGAAAGGACCATCACAGCCCATTGCAAGACTTTATGATGCTTGCTTTTATCCCTGACAGAAGCAACAGAACAGTTACTGGTATGTCTATTCCTATAAAAATACCACTATGGGAGGAATAGCTGCAGATTTGGAAATGACTCTCACTGAACATCAATAGTAACCCTTACTCAGGAAAACAGAGCAGATGGCCAATGATACTCTTTTTCTATGACAAGGGCAATTTAAGAAACAGTAATCCAGTCACAGAGAGGAATTAGTCATGAAAAGGCCATATTTCTGCCCCTCACTGATCAGGTCTTCACTATGGAGAGACGTCTGAGGACTTCTTCATTCCGTCCACAGTCATTTTTGTTTCAAGCAACCCATTCAGAGAGTTTTTTCCATACCTGCAGCATTAATATCTGATCTTAGTTCCTTTTTTCATGGGAAATTTTAAGCCTTCAAGAACAATCCCATCATCCTGTAGGGACGTTGTTGGCATGAAAATATGCAAAATCCACTTGTTTTGAGCCCTACTGTTTGCCTTCTTAAGTTCTTTGCCCAGCACTGCACTTAGGTTATAAATGAAGTAAAAGGGTATATATAACCTGGATCGAAAAGACAAAGGAGATTGTTAAAAAAATGTGTATTTTCTCTGTCTATCTGCTTAACTCTTACACTGCCTCCACTTTCAGGTAGAAAAATATTATTTTCTGGCATTATTATTTTTCCTGAAATTTTTCATGGGGATGAATATGATGAGCTTAGAAGATATTTTAATGCTGGACCATGGATACTTCTTTTGCTGCTGTGTTCTAACAAGGAATTTTAATGACCCCTTCTTGAACACTCTGACTTTGTCATCAACTCTGAACTTCTTCTTGTTTTGCATAAACAAATTTCAGTCACTGTAGTAGTTTTCTATTTGAAATAAGGAGATTTGAAACAACCAGTATGAGTGTCAAGTAATTAGTGCCATAAAAAGACTTATCTCATAAAGAGGAAAGAAACACCAGGAGCGCTTCAGGAAGAGGAAAGACATAATGAATGATAAATCAGGACTTTTAGATTACCAATAACATTATACAAGACAAAAATGAAGTTGTGGATAAATAGAAATAAATGTGGTAATTATTTAAAATACGTTCAGCTTTGTGGAACTGTTTCCTCTGTTTGGCATTTAAGACAAAGGTCCAGACAGTTTAGACACATAAATTACTTAGAAATTGTACAACCAGAAAATTACATGTTCAAGTCTGGCACTGGCAATTTAAACAGAAAAAAAGCCAAGATAAAACAAAAACCACACGCATGCACAAGTAAACCCCAAACCAATCAACCAAAAAACCAACCAAACAGAACCCCACAAACCCTGAGAAACATGTTTATAATATTTGGAAAAATGTGTGAATTCTACGTAAATATTAATCTCCTTAGATGTTAATATCTTCTATAGGCAATACTGTTTTTAAAATGTCAGAGTAGGATTTTTGAAAGACCTAATTCTGGGGAAAAACATATTAAAAGCACATTAAGATTGACTCTGAGGATGAAGACATACGAGAACTGACAGGAAACTTAAGGTCATGAAACTTGTTTAGCTGAATGACACAGCAGAGTGTCTTATTCAATCTCTGTATGCCTAACAGAGAGACTCTAAGTGTAGAAGATACCTAGAAAATACCAAACCACAAAATTCTCTCTCTTTGCTATTGATATGCATTTAGTCTGAAATGAAAATTGAGATTCTTTATATAATCTGTGGATTTTTTTGCACACATGAAATAATTTTTCCGGTTTCATTAAAATCCTTTTTATTTTCATTACTGACTTAAATCTCTAAGTACGATATTTGTACCAAGTTGGGAGTATACATAGAATCTTGATGTGTATATGACACTGTTTGATTTAAATGAGAAATTTAATTGGATTGAGTATTTGGAACAAAAGTTTTCCAGTTCTGAGATTCTGCTGAAAACAGTTTGAATAAGATGATTTGAGTAATTAAGGATCTATTTTCTCATCTTGATATAGCGGGACCTATTCTACCCATAACATTGCCATTTTACCTGATCAACATGGATGCTCCAAGGCCTTTTGTGTTAAAAAGAACAGTGAAAATGCAAATGGCTGACTCCCTAAATAAGTGTCCTTGGCTCTTGAAAATCTATCAACACTCGTTTCTTTCTGTAAGTGTCTAGATATCCAACAGTCAAAAATATTTGTAGTTCCTCTACAGCTGCCTCGTTTATCACTACATTGAAAAGGAATGATGTATCTGAAGGTTAGCAGTGTTCTAAGAACTTGGTCCTTCCAGACTACTTTTCTTGCATCTTGCCACTTTGATTGGACCAGTACTGTGGGGCAAATCAGTGCTGTAGGAAAACCAGGAGCCACTGAAGTCACTTCCAGGGGCAGCAGTGGGGAAATAATCAAGTCCTTTATATTTAGTAGATTTGAGTGGCTGCCAAGTTATACTGCTCTACTACTTGCTTTGGGCATAAAATCAGTAGTTTTCTTGGAAATTAATTAATTCGAAGTTTAAGAAATTTTGGGCTAAGTATTTACACATAGCAAAAATGAACCAGGTGTTCAAGAGCAATTGCCATAATGTAAACACTTCAAAAATAATTAAATGCAAGGCATTCTTAACAAGGATACTAAATCTTTACTTAATTTATCAAGGACTAAAGATGATTTCCTATCTGCATTCTCATGAAAAGATATGTTCTTGCCACAGACTACATTAAACTACTTGATTTTAATTTGCCCAGAGAACTATTTTTTCAGAAAGAAAAGGTTTTTCAAATGCCTGATGTGACTTTAGTCTTTATCTTGTAAGCTGCCTACCTCCTAGCATACAACCTTAGAAATATTCCCACACAAGGAGAACCGCAACTCTGCATTTATTCGAGGAACGCAGGCTTAAAAATACCTTTAATGATAACTTAGTTGTAACCACATACAGAGAAACAAAGTTCTACAGATTTTTGGGCACACCTTATCTGCACTACATTTTCAGTAGGTGTATAAACTAGAGAACAATTTTTACCAGCTTCTATTCAGAAATTATGAATCTTTCCTATATTCCGTTCAGTTACAGCTGACAGTGTAAGGAATGATTACATGGAGTAGTCAGCTTGACAAGCAATAATCTTCCAAACTGTCATTTTATAAAGAAGAAAATCTACAAAGCCTTAATGCAGTTTAGTAATATTGTTTCCCTTTTTAATTTTGGGATAGCATTTTTACAATTTTTGTTCTTGGAGATCTTGAGCTATCATGGTAAAACTCTTGCTCTGCCTCTGCCTCACAGACTGGATTTCTTTAGGGACAGGATATTTCTCTCATGCTGCCAATTCCATACATCTCTGTTTCTCTAGCTTCAGATGGAAGTGCAGTAATTTTCTATTCATCTTTTTGTTGTTGTTTGCGCTCAGTATAAGTCTGGTCATCACCACTGTGGGAAGATAAATATTTTTGAAGTGTAGCAAAAACAAAGCAAAGCAAAATTTTAAATATATAAAGGCTCATCATGTGTCCCCATGTTAATATGATATACAAGTGATTTGACAAAATGTGACATAAGGGTAGGTACTGTTCCAGTCATGAAATGCATCCCTTTGCTTTCTAACTCCCAGCATTACTTGAGGAATGTGTAGACAAGTACTGGGTTCTTTCATCTTTCTATTTAACCTTTTGCTTTGGTGAATAGATTACTCATTGCTATGTCTTTATATCCATAGTGATTACAAAACCACTGTAATAAATTGATAAAATTAGAAAAGTCTTAGTCTTCTGAATGCCAAGGATTTGAGGAAATGTCCAATCTGCCCTTGTCTTTTCTGGACAAATATTTTAATGTGACACTCACGCTTATGCAACTATTCATGAAAGAGGAGTCAAATAGAAATAAAAAGTCCAGCTCTTCTTGTCCTGTGAAAGCTTGGTGAGGAGCTACTATTTGTTTACCATCAAAAGTCTCCTTTGCTTATGCTGGAGACATTTTTAATTTAATATTTATTTTGGCACAAATCAATACATGAGAAACTGGGGAATGGAAGTTCCAAATCTTGACCTTCACTAAGATTTTCCTCTAATTTTGTTTGAAGCTTCGAGTCACTTGTTGCTTAATTCCAGTACCCATTTTCACTGATGTTAATCACTTTATGCTGTTGTGGTCTTGTTGGTTGTTCAAATGAAACCGTGAGACTCCAATTCCAAATGTCAGTTAGCCACATAATACCCAGAACAAAATTTAAGACTGTTAGTTTCAATGCTGCCCTTTCTGAAGAGTGTATAAAAAGACTCAAAGAGGCTGTACTGCTTAAAGCAAATTATCACGTAACTGATCTGTACACATTACTGCGTGTCATGCTTTTGCTCGGATACCACAGTGACAGGTGCCCTGAAATGGTAATAGATAGATGTCATTCAGGCATGACAGAATACTACTGTAATAAGTCATCACAGTCTTGGCCAGCACCACCAGTGAAGAGGTATTACTGTTAGGGTGAATGGTACAATTACATGTGTGGTGGGTGTGACCTGGAACAGAATGACTTGGTGTACTAAAACTTACGGGTTTAAAGATCTTCTAATGTTATGTGAAGTTTGCTACACTTACCATTTCCAAATTCAGACGTCGCACCAATTTTAGACACCTCACAAAACCACTTTACCCTTTCCTAGGATTGCAGGATAGTTTGCCGTGTAGTTATATTAATCAGGTTATATTTTATAATTTATAGATACGTAAAATACATAACAATGTAATTTTTACATTCTAATTTTCCCAATTATTATAGTAAGCATTATTTATTCTAAATGAGCTTGAATTATACACTCTAGTGTTTGCCTACTTTTTGTGAATTTTCTGCAAGGACTCATTTTCATATTTGTGGTTTGCACTGCTATTTAAGAAAACTTATCGGTTGTAGAAATTACGCATTTGGCTTTGTCTTTTTTCCATCTCTCTTACTTCTGGAATTCAAGATCAGGTGAAAGGGGAGTTTTGGAATATTCAAGAGTAAGAGAGTATCTTCAAGGGTAAATATAAAAGATGTTAATATTTCTGTTTTTACTTTTCTGGGTGAAGAGAGTCTGACAGCGTGTTGCATACTTGCTCTGCCTTTGACTTTATCCTTTTTTTCTTTTTTGTAATATTACACACTATTTACATCGACTTTTTTAATACAAGCACATCAAATCCAAAGTAGTAAAGGAAAAAGACGAGCATGTTTGAAGTTAAATAGACACGGCCCTAGCCAAGCAACTTTACAGGGGTAGAAATAAATTTACTGAGCTTTTGTCTCTGAGGCTTGATTTGTAAGGTAATGAAAATCACACATGAATAAGTGGGGTTTTGTTATGGTGAGGTAAACACCTAAGAGAAGGTACAAGTGATACATCTGACAATGAATGTTAGGACAGAGAAAATATCTGTGATTCTCTACCTGTTACAATTCACTAAGTTTTGCAATTCTGTGTATAGACTAGGAGAATGTAAACTCCTTTTCAGATACTAATTTACATTACAGCAAGCTTGGACACGTTTCTCTGAATGTATGTGTGCATCTTCATGTGAGTTTGTACACCTCTGTTTTTTCTCTTTTTCTTGCTGTCTTTATAAAGGCGCTATTCCTTCAATCAAAGAGGAGAGGCTTGTTTTATCCTAACAAGTATAAAAGTAATATTGATAAAACAGGAAACTTACTCTTCTTTTTGTGGCTTTAAGAAGGCAGATAATGTTAATACTGCCCATTGTATTGAATGAATAAATTTCTGGAGCTGATTGTCTCCAAAACTTTCCAATGAGTTGTGATGCACAGGCCTAGGTTGAATAATAATGTAATTTAAATGCCAAAACATAAATAACACATATTTAGTATTAGTATAGTAAAATGGATTTTGTTCATGTTTTTAAATTGGGGAACTTTACTTCCTTGGTAAGTCACTATGTAGTGTTCCCAGCTATTGTAGTTCCAGTGCAAAAATCAATCTGGTCTACTAATATGAATAAAATGGAAATATTTGGATGTATTTTTACCACAATTCTATTTCCTAGTTCTGTGTGTGTATACATGTGTCATACAGACCCAACCTTTTTTTTTTTTTTTATGCAGATGATTAAAGAGGGGTTGGGCAATATTGGCAGTTTCAGAGGAGTCTGCCATTACTGAATTATAAGCAGATTTAATTATTCGATCACAAAAAGCTAGGAGAGCAAAATAAATACAGCTACAGCAGACAGAAACTCTGCAACTCTAATTGCCAGAGCACACTAAGAGCTTTCAAATAGTAAGTCCTTAAATAATAAATTGATATGGGAGAGAATAATGACACCCAGGTGTGAAACCTTAACCTGAGAGCAGTGCTGCATTCTCAATGACATAATTGCCTCTATTACCATATTCTAGTCTAGCATGGGCTTTTGAGTCATAGAAGCTGGATTGAAATGAAAGACAAAATATGTTCAAACTACAGGTGAGATTTGAAGTAGAAATATATAATAAAATCCAGGTAGCTAAATTGCTACTTGAGTTTTTAAAGTAGGCTAGGTATTATGTGAAAAATTATATTTAAATGCTATTCACAGCCTGACTTGCTCCCACAAAAGCAAGGGTTAAGAAAATTCACACTGGGAACAAAAAGAGCCTTTTAGCAAAGGTTCTCAAAAATGCCGTAGATCTTTCTCATTTCACTGTGAAAACACTTCTTGTTCCTAGGTATATTTTTTCCATGCAATGGATAAGTTTGTTCACCACTCTTAAAAATTTGAGCCTATGCAAAATGAGTACTGTATTTTCATGCATATTTTATAACTTTTTTTTGTGTGGTGTTCAGTGTAACAGAGCATGGGAAGGAACTGATTCATTAAATAGACCTCATCACATCTCAGCACTGCTACAGATGTTAATTCACCAGTTGCCATTCTGAAACACATTCAGTGACCACAGTGCAGAACAACAGGACTGTTAACATTCGTGATACCCGTGCTTTTTTCTAATGGCATCTTCTGGAAGGTGCCATGTCCAGTAGAAGCAGGATCAAGGAAATTTGTAATCAGTCATATGACCTCATACTTGCCCAGTTGAGGTGATTTCTATCCAAGTAAAGTACATTAGCAACAAAGAGAGCTGATTCTGACGTTTCTGTGAACATAACTAGCTGCGGGTGTTTGCTGTCATACCTCCAAATGAGGCCACAAAAGGACTGCATGAATATTTTGGTGAATAAGAACTTGACCTTTGGACTGCACCAGCACTTTAATCTAAGAGCTATGACAGTTTTCATGTTCTGCTGGAGGGTCAAAACTACAGAAATATTGCAATTCCCCCACCCCTCAGAAGACACCTTTTTAGATTGCTAAAAATACCTGTGAAGACTACTGAAAAGCTGACAGTTACTGTCAGCATTGGATCTGTATTGTAGGAACTCCTATTGGTATTAAATACAGCTTAAGTGTGCAACCAACAGGTGACCCTTGTCTTCAGAAATGCTTTTATGCCTTGATTTGATACTGCACACATCTCCCTGTCCACATAATGGTTTGTCAAATGGTTTTGGGACTTTGGATCTGGAGTCTTAGAGCAAAAGATAAGGCAAGTCTATGCCCATGGGCCTTTCCTCACTGAAGCAAGAGGTTTAAAATGTTTCTTTCTGCCCCTACTGGTACAGGACCACTCCTGGTTGCAAGTTCTACTATTGTTACTGGTTAGGAAGAGTCATGTGTTTTAAGACAGTTGTTCTACAGGAGGAGACAGAGGGTTCAAGAACATCTCTGCGCATCACTGACCAAAGAGTGTGAGCTGGAGATGTTACTGAAGACACGGAACGAATTTAGCACTGGACTCTGAAGAAAGCAGCAGCTATATCCTATAGGTGTCCTGCTCTGGAAGTCTCTCTGGTTTCTCATCTTCTGTCATGATGAGGCTCAGAAAAAACACTGGTTCCTTTTATCTTAAGAATTCCTGTCTTGCCAAGGGTTCCTGTACATAAAGGTACTGAGGAAGAGATGATGTTACTCTTTTTACGATTATAGAGCATGAAGGGATACGAATGCCCAAACACCACTTCTCTACACATGGCATGGCCATGTTCTTCATGCAAGGCCTTTTTATGTGATGGTTAAGGACTGCTTCTAGAAAGCAGATAGAGCAGATGCTAAGGAGCCATTAAGCCTCTTTGTTTGAAGTGTTCACCTGGACTTTGCTACCTTCCCATTGCACAGGATGTCATGAGTATGAGTAACAACTTAAATGCACAGCAATATAGTCATTCAAAATTCACATTAAGAAAACTAGGTAGGAAGTGATTCTTTATAGCTAGAACTAAGTAAAATACACTTCCATTAATAGACACTCTGCACCAGTATCTATTGGTATGTATAACTGATTCATATAAATGGCAGTTTAATGGCAAAGTTCTTTATTATAGAATACTAGGATTTATGAAACATTTCTTTCAAAGGAAGGAGTAATTCTATTTATATGTCTGTTGTCAAAACTGACTGTCTAAACTGCACAAGCAAATTCTATACTGGCTGAATTTACATTAATACTGATAATAGATATATACTTGTTCACACACCAAAAAAAATTATTTAGAGGAATGACAATTTGAAGCTACTTCTTTACAGAAAAACTGAACAGTTGTAGAGTAGTGCCATCTCTGAATTCCTCTAAAATTTATTTTCATCTGTGCTGTGGCCACACAAATTTCTCCTGCAGAGAAACTCACTATTTTGCTGTAGTCTAATGCTTGTATAGAAAGGGCTATGCTCTCATTTTAATTCCTCCTTTTAGGATTCTCAGGAAAACTATAGAAATAGGTAAGGAACATAAATTCTACTTCTTGGCTTCTGACTGGTTGTCAGCGTGTGACAGAACCTTTCAGTATCTTGGGTCTTCTTCCTGTAGAGTGGTAGTAATAATAACCATTCATGTAAAGTATTCTGGGGCCTGCAGCTGAAAAGTGCTTTGTAAGTGTCTGCTATGTTAATATTATTAACACATATAGTTAAGCCCCACTGATTTTAGCAATCTTTCATGGTTTGGGTTTTTTTAATCTGTTCAGCTGAATCCTCAATACAAAGCTGCAGACCTGCTCTGGAGACTTTTCTTCTCATTTCCTGTCATTTAGGTGTCTTTACCTTCTAGTTTCCTTGCTCAGGTTCTTGTTATACCCTTCCTTTTGTTCCCACTATAGCTATGAAACAGACCAAGAAAGGACCCTTTGAGTAACAAGAGTGTTTCATTGTTCACTGTATGGCGGTGCAGAGTTTTCAAGCATTAATTTTGTTCCTCTTGGCATTCCAATGTGTAAAGGAGTTGATAAATACATCGCCTATTTCAATCCAAGCTGTATAAATTAGGTAGTCAAAGGATTTAATTATTAAGTGGCTTCTGCGTTTGGGCTAGGTTTTCAGTGAAGAAAAAAACAAGAAAAAATTATTTCTAGAAGATGGGCACTGTGAAAACAAATTCTGCTCTTGGTTACCCTTTTAATGGTACAGTGGGAGTTCTGTGTATTCAAGAGAGGAGTGTAGCCTCCAGGTTTTGATTTTTCCAAATATTAGAAGCTCAGGGCCACGTTCAAAATTGCCTGCATAATTACACATTTAAACTGAATACACATTTACTGTGATTCCAAATTCAAATCAGGTTGTAGGCATGGAAATGGTCAGTTGAGTTCCAGTACCTGAGAATCACATGAAGTCACAGTAATTGTGCATGCAGATTAAGCATGCAATTGGGCATATATTTTTGCAAGTGGCCTTTTGCTTCAATGCTTTGAAAATGAGACCCTCTGAGCTTGTCGTTAGAGGTTGTCTCTTGTTATTTTCTTTTTCTAATGGGATTGCCAAAATTAGTATACAATATATACAGTTGATCTTGCACTCATTATTCTGTAATTTGAACTTTATCAGAGATGCTTTCTAAAGTCTTTGTTGGGAAGAATGGCCTTTTATATCTGGGGCACATCTCCGTGGACAATACCTGGGTGTGAAAAAATAAAGTAATACTGAGGTCTTTCACATCTAACTCAACATATTTTGTTTTTCTATAGTTTACTTCTGTTGCTCTGTCTGTGTATATATTTAACCCCAAAATAGTTTTTTTATGTACAAGATAATAGAAAATATTCCCCATTTCATGTGACAGCAGCCTTATCTGGAACAACAGGCTGGAAATCTGTGAAGGGAAACCAAATGTATTTATTGATATAGAAACAAGACAGTAGCCAAATAGAAGGAAAAAAATTACAAATTTTGCTCTGATTTCTATTTTCAGATATTTTCTTAAACATGCAAAAAGCACTATAAATTCTTCTTACTATTCTCTCTTTCTTCTCTTTGTTTTCATTATTAATTGACCATAATCTGACATAAAAAATAAAATAATTCAGGGTGGGTTGGCTGATTCTTACTCATTTTCAAAAGAACTCTCTACCCTGAGCTGTTAAAAGGATAACTAAGAAAAATTTAACAGACAAAGAGTAAAATTTCATTTTAAAATAGAAATTATTAAAAATTTCCCTTCCCCTCCCCTCCATAGAGGACCAAATAATATAAAACCAAGATTGTCCATAAAACGAAGATCTAGACAAGAGCCAGATCGGTGTAACTTGAAACAAATTATCAAACTGTTTGTAAGCATCTGAAAAATAACTTGGATATTAAGAAAAGATTCAGATATTTGATACACTCATCTGGCACAAAGCTAGTCAAAGCCTTCTTGCAAGATGGTAACAAGACTTTGGTATGGGAAAGGTAATAATAATAAAATACTAAGGTAATCAATAATAAAGGCCACAATAATTTGATATAGAAATGTGTGATCAACTGATTAACTAAATTGGGAAGTACTGTTCTGATAATATATCAGTAAAATGGCACAAACATGGGAAATAACTCTTATTCAGAGACAATTTACCATTGTCCACAGTTAAAAGGAAGGAGTTTTCTGAGTGTGGCATTTTAGAAAGAGGTATTGATGCAGCTGAACATGCTTAAGAGATTAGATCTTTCCAGTCCTGTCTTTTATTGTACCTCCAAAATAATAAAGACACACCAAAACATTTTATTTCATCAAAGCCAAATACAGAACTTGAAATTACTCATTTTGACATATCCACATATAAAGCTTAATTGAAATTGACATGTTCCACTTGGGGAAAAAAAAGTCAAATTGATGAAACTTCACCTTCTGATGTAAAACTGTTCCACCGAAAGTGTTTTGACTGGTTGTTACTTTCAGCAGAGAAAAATATAAAGCCATGACTTGAAATGCTTTAAAAAATGTTGCTGATAGCCGCTGTAGACAGGCTGGAAAATTATGTCTGTCTCTCAGGTTAGTGACAACCCTTGCAGCTTGGTCTTCATGCAAATGAATTCAAGGCTGTGGATACCACGATGTGACCCTCTATGTGCCCAGACAGAGGTCTTCTGCCTTTCTGAGGCTGCTGATCTGTCATCTCCTGCTAGTATCAGCTACCTGTGCAAAGTGCAAAAAGGAAAAACGTATATAGCTTGGAGAAGGCAGTCTTGGGAGAAACTGTTGAATGAATGTATATTTTGGAAAGGTCTGAAAATACTGTCCTAATAGTTTGAGAATTATACTGATCAAAGAACCCATTTGTTGTTCAAGGGAAATTATTTTCTATTATTACTTATGAGGTGTATTAATCTTTTAATAGAAGTCTTTTCCTGTGTCCCCTGCTTAGGGTGTGAAGGAAACTCACGCTGTTAGGGGATTTAGGCCTTCAGGAAATCCATGCTCCCAGGCACAGAACACAGTGAAGAAGGCCCTGTTTTCTCCTCGACAGTTCAGAGAAGGGCTCTTCTGCCCCACAGTGATTCTTAATCTACACGTGCTAGGAATATATATATATGCACACCAGGAATATCAGGTTTCCACTGTGCACTTTGAATTATGAGGTGTAAGCAGTAAATTATCAGGAAATACTGATAAATTATTGTAGGTTTCTGTGGGTAAGAAGATTATGTACAGGTATTGAAACCACAGTAAAGAATACCGAGACCTGGGATGAAGAGCTGAATTTTTAGTGCTGAAGAGAAAGAGAAAGGGCAATTAAAATATCTTTTTAGGCTGGGAAGTAGAGGAAAGGTGGCAGAAGTTAAGTTTACAGTAGGTAATGTATCAGTCATTTCTTGGAAATAGTTAACGAGGATTATCAAGAGTTTTATCTGCTTACCAAAAGACTGATCCCATCTTAAGTTATTGAAAGTAATTCAAATGTACTTCATTTCAAAGAGTGATATATGGAACCTGTAACCTGTAAAACTCCTGAACTTCCCCTTACGCATAATGAGTAAATAATTGAATAAAACTGCTGGTGAGAGCTCTGTGACAAAGTATTCCTCAGGCTAACCTGCACTGTAATGTTGTGAAGATTTGTAGTGTTCTAAGGTCATAACTTTCTCAGAAATTGCTATGTTATTTTGATTCAATGTGAGATAAATTTCCATATGCTTTTCTCCTACCTTAAAAGCACTTTTCAGGAATAAACCTCTTGTAGGTTATGTTCCTTTTTCTCACTCCAACAGGTTGGCTTTTGAAAGTTCTGTTTTCTTAGTCAGTTAGGCATTACATCATTACGTAAAATAAAAATATTTTCCTTGAATGGGTGATTATTAGGGAGGCAGGGAGGAGAAATAGTTTGGCAACTATATATAGACATAGATATAGACCAAAAAAAAAAAAAGTAGAAGTGTCAAGAAAAGATGAGAGACATACAAGATGATAAGAGCTCTCAAAGTGTCCTGTTGGGAGGAGCTGGAGTCTCCATATGCCTGGACAATCCTTTCATATCCCCAGAATGTGTGACTCACTTCCTCCCACAATCAGGATTTGATTTCCCATCAGTTCCAGAGCCAGCACAGCCTTTATGATAATATGATACAGCTCCTACACAGAGACTGTGTTAGAACTGCTGGAGAATATAATTTCTTTTTCTACCTGGACAATATCCTGAACTAGGTTCCAAAAGGCAACCTCAACCGAGAGGTGATTGCTTTGCCTCCTCTCTTCAATGTTTTCTATTTGGATTTTTCTTTTTTTAATTTTAGTTGTGTTTTTCACTGGTGAGTCTTTCAGATATCTCAGGAATAACATTAACTTGCACTTAAATATCTTCTAGTGACCTAAATGGGGCATAAAGTATAAAGACTTTTGGTCAGATTTCTGGTTAACACTTTGATGTTTTCATGGTTCTAGGAAGCCATATTTTGTCAGGATCTGGAAAATTTTGATTAAAATTCATATTCTTTTAATGAAAAATAATTTTTAAAAAATAGAAAGAGTAATTCAAGTATTTTGAAACAAGGTTTTGGTTTAAGCCCAGACAAAAACTAAGCACCACAGCCACTCCCTATCTCCTCCCTAGTGGGATGGGGAAGTCCATTGGAAAGGTAAAATGGAGCACATTTGGGGGTTGAGATAATGAGGGTTTAGGTAGGTAAAACGTAAGCTGTGAATGCTGTGAACACAACACAAGGAATTAATTCACCATTTCCCATGGGCAGACAGGTATTCAGCCATCCCCAGGAAAGCAGAGGTCCATCACACCTCATGTTGACTTGGGAAGAAAGATGCCATAACCCTGAGCATCGCCTCTTCCTCTTTCTTCACACAGTTCTCACCGCTAAGCGTGATGCCATGTGTTATGTTATATCCCTTTGGTCAGCTGGAATCAGCTGTGCCAGCTGTGCCTCCTTCCCACTGATGGTGCACTCCCAGCCTGTTCACTCTGGAAACAGAGAAGCAGAAAAGGCCTTGATGCAATGTAAGCACTGCTCAGCAGCAAATAAAACCTTTCCTATGAAAGTGCTTTTTGAATGGAAAAGAATTGTTCCCCAAATCAAAATTCTCTACAGGAAAATTTCCATTTTAATAGTGAAATTCTTTTATGTGAGAAATCATAGTGATTTTTTCCCCAAAATGTACAACATGTAACATGATCTGCCTAGTCTGGAGAGAAGCTGAATCCAAATGAAAATTATAATAAAAGTCCTGTGATGTCCCTAAGCAGATTATAGTAAAATATTTTTAATTTGGAATGTCAGAATATTCTGTCTTGATCTCAAATGCTGAAATGAAATGTGGGTAGTTTGAATTTTCACTATCATTCAAAACAAAGTCAAATATTTTTCTTGAGAGCAAGAGAAATTACATGACATCAGACAAGGGCTGATAGATAGAAAATAACAACTGTGAAGGAACCAGGAGGCACAGTTGGTATTAATTTTTGTTGTTGGATGCCTTAAAAGGCCATAATATCAGGCCGGAAGCCTGAAGAATTGTTTCAAAAATTGAAGGTGATAATCGAATCATCTGGTAGCATTTTTGAGGCATTTGATTCTCTGGGCAGGAAATACAGAACAGGAAAAAAATGCATAAAAAGTAAATAAATTTAAAAGAATTTATAAAATAATTATATAAAATCAACGCTTTGAACAATGTCAGATGAATATTACCTGTAAACATCAGAAAGTGATGCCTCCATCTCCAGAATCTTTATTTTGCTGCTGGCTGAAGACTTGGTACACCACATGTGAGCAGCCTGACTCCACCCCCCATTACACATGCAGACAGGAAAACTGTTTAAACTTGCAGTTAATTACCCCTTCAAATGGAATGTGTAAAAGGTACAGGAAACCCTCGCGGAATCCATGAATTATCAATCACAATATGAAAAGAATGAATCCCCAAAGATGAACAACTTGGCATGGTAGGGCTGGTATTTTGTTAAAGGCCTTGTGGCCCCCCAGTAAGAAAGGGTCTATTAACTTCAAACACATGGAACCACATGAATTGAATTAGGTCACTCCTCATGTTACAGTTTCAAATTTCATTAAGTGAAGCCTGTGGTTATGTCATGTGTTTCACATCGAAAGCACTTGTTGATGACTTCCCAAACTCCTCAACACTGTACTACCAGTGATATTTGCCATAGCTTGACCACAACACCTTCCAAGCTGATGTTAATAATACATACTGCGTTTTGTAAGTCTGACCATCTTTTCCTTCTCAATAAACAAATAGATGTGGTGTGATTGTGGGTGACTTAACTGTCTGAGTGCCTTGCTGTGAGCAGCTTTTCAGGATGAAAAAGGCAGCAATGTGGTTCTGGATTAATTATGGGTGGTGATAATGGGTTGTTGAAAGAATCCTTTTAAAAGGTATGCAATTGCAAAAGCTTACTTAGACAAGAGGAATGAACAATGTCTACAGAGCAAATACAAATAATGTAACTAGTATAAATTTTTTTCCATCGCCTGATAAATTCAATTTCATTTTCTTCTTTAGAGCACTGGTTGGAAATGGTGTGTGTGTATGACACAGAAAGTTTGTTAATCAGAGTAGAGCTGCTTAGGCATCATTAGTTATGAAAATTCTTGGATCACAAATTGTTGCTCAGCAAGTAAATAACTCCACATAACAAGCAACTTTTGTTATTTATTGTAGTATGTTACTATTTCCAGAATGAGGCTCTCTTGAAAACAGAGACAGCAGCATGTCCATTCAGCCTGTCTTGTTTCATTTAATTAATTTTGTTTGCAGACATAACAAACGTTACTTATGTAGTTTATTGAGTTGTAAGTAAATACCAAAACTAAGATATATTTCTTTTAATCCTTTGATTTAGCAATCACATATTTCAGGAAGAAAAAGGTATTTAATGAAAGTGGGAGTAAAGATCTATGCTTCATCTTAGGTCAAAATATTTATTAAAACATAATTTGAAATACTTCATTAAACTCAATATTTTGTTTTTCTTTCATTTGATTTTACACTGGTGTAATATCCTCTGAAAGTGCTATTTTGCTATCTACTGCATACATCCTTCTGAAGAGTCTTTGAAAAAAAAATCAGAAAAATTTATATCATCAAACAGTAAATGTGAGAAACCAGATAATCTGCCTGTAAAGTACTCGTCTGAGTCCTAGCTCTCAACCTGCCCCTAGCACCTGCCATCAGCATCTTCTTTGGTTTTGGGACCTGTACAAGTGTCTCTTGCAGAGCTTACTCTATCAATCTGCCAACTAAATAATTTGGCTTTCAGCATGTCATTTCAAAACCTTAAATTTTTATTACCTTCTCACTGCATCTTTAAAAATGTCATAGCATTTTGTTTCCTGGATGGTTTTTGCAAGTCAAGCCTTCAGTGAGGTTACAGCTTTGTGAATAAAGGATCATTTACTCGATGGTAAATGCCAACAGATACACTCAGACTTTGAAATATAGATTTAAGGTAAATATTAGAACACTTCACTGTACTCCACTATCACCTCCCAACATCAAGTCACAAGCATAAATTTTGCAGTGCTAAAATAGATAAATATGCTCCAAATAATCATGTGTTGCTGTCTGCAGGTTTTTCTTCAGTTTATTTTTTTTTTGGAGGGTGGTGGGTTGTTTGGGGGGTTTTTTTGTTTGTTCGTTTTTTTGTCTTAAGCACCATTTTGTGGCCTTAGCTGGTCCTTTGGGTCAATGAAAAAAAGTTGTCAAAATGCTCGTGTATCTCTAGCTCCATTATTACCCTAACAATAATGGAATGATATCTTTCTCTTCCCCTTTCAGTTCATGTCTCTCTATAGGTTCTGCTAATGCAGATAGATGTTGACATACCTCCTTCATATTCACAAGCCACCTGAAGAGATTCACCACAGAGGAGAATGAAATATCAAAACTTCAGCTTTTGAAAAGTAACCAGGTTTTGTCAGTTTAGATCAAGGCACAGAAATGAATGGGTTTGAATGAGGTCTTGGAAACTTTAATATATTGTGCCTTGGCAAAGGCATTTCTAAAGAAGTTTGTACATGTATGATAAGAAGTTTAAGCTGTAGAGGGGATTTGGAAACGTATATCCTTTTTTACATTTTGCTTATGATCTGAGAAATAATTTTTAAAGACTCTGTTAGTAACTGATTTTGGCTAGCTCATGAAAACGGTATCTAGAAGTGTAAACTTGAATGCCTGCTTAATCCAAATTCTGTAGCCCAGGCTCAAAGTTGCCATGTTAAAAATTGTGCTGCTGCGGTGGCCTAACTTTGGAACAGCCTAAACACAGCACAACGTCTTTGTCTGATCTCTCTGTGTCTGAAGTTTCACTTCCACAACTGTCTTGTCTCACACTCCAACATAAGTCTCAGTAGCAGAGCCACATCCTCCTGCATTTTCCCTGTGTGTAGCTATGGCTACTTTAAAAAGGGTCTGCTGAAGGAAAAAAGTTATTACTAGACTAGGTGTACACATTTGTTAAATTAATGAGTGATTATAACTCTGACACAAAGCCTGTCTCCACCTCTGTTTTTCCAGGGGTACAGGTCAGCATCTGCATTCCTTGGAATGTAGTAGTAGTTGTCAAACCAGTAGACTACGGCTCAGGTTGGAACTGGAAGTAAATTCTAACCCCCAGCTCCCCTCTTCTAGAGGAATAAGATACCAAAGAACTGGGTTATTGCAAAATGCTAAAATTATGTCTTATTTTTAAATTTTCCTCATAAGTTGCTGTTGCTATAATAATATAAATGTTTTAAAAATAAAAATCCAGGGTCTTAAAAGTGAACAGTATTAATAGCTACCTAGTGCAGTGAGTTTCTATTTCATAGAAGCAAAATTTAATGAAAAACATGCTCCTGAGAAGAGAATAGAACAATTATGATTACTTAGGAAGAAATTTTTTAAAAAATAGGGTAAAAGGGTGGAATAATACAAAAGAAGTAAATTTCAAGATAGACATTAACACACATGAGAATTATGTTTATAACATATAAAACATAAACTGGGAAACTTAGTATTATTACAATATGAGATGTAATATGCAATTGAGATTGCTTGTGATCTGTGGACAGTTTAAGAAAAATATGTGGATATAAGTAGTGATAAAGCCACTTCTACCTAAGCTATACTTCCAAAGGGAAGACATCCTTTCTGAAACTGTACGCTGTTCAAGATGTATAGAATAATACTAATACTACATTTTCTGTCCCTTTGAATCTATTGTTATTATATTCTATAGGAAGCTATGAGATGAAGGACATAATTTTCGTTAAGAATTATCATCCCTTTGCAATTGCAAAATGACATGTAAAAGGAAATAGGGGACCCCTAATATATCAACAGAAAGAAAAGAGTTTGAGTGGAATCCTGACAATTGTCCAGGTAATTTGGTCAGAGAGAGATCATGTTTGTAAAATATGACCTTTCACATAAAAAAAAAAAAAAAGAAAAGAAAAAGAAAAAAGAAAAAAAAAATGAAAGGGGGAATAAAAAAGGAGATCCTTTATTAGGCATTCTGCAATTCCAGTCTATAAAGAAGGGAAAGCACAAGCCTGGAAATAAAATTTCAGTTATGCTATCTCATGTGTATAAGAGAGAAAGGGGTTGTACAGGGGACATGGTGTCACTTTACAGTTACTGTGAAATAAAAGCATTTCACAGCAATAATGTTGCAACTACATGGTAGTTCTACTGGCTATAACAAATGTGTGGCAAATTGTATTATTATGCCATCACTTTTTCCATGAAGTATTTTTTTCACAAATATTACTTAGAAACTGGACTACAGGGAAAACTAACTCCGTATAAGTGAGGGTTTTTCCAGCTCCCACTGAACTAACTGTAAAGAGTCCCATCAGTTTCAGTGAACCTTACAGAAAACAAATGAACTATGTTTTTATTTACAGTTGGGACTCACATAGCTCAGAGACACAACTTGAAATCTGTAAGTGTCAATAAAGGACTTCAATGATAAGAGCTACAAACAAGACTAAAAAAAAATTAAAGAAAAAGCTGTATATTGTGCAGATAAACAGAGCAGCTACACCAGATGTGGAAAAAAACATGTCAGCATCTAAGATCTCTTTTTCTCAGAGCAAATGCAAAGCAAAAAGCCATGCTAACCCTTCACCTCTAACTACTACACTGTGGTATTTTATTCCTGCATGCCTTCTCTCACATGAGGATATGGATAAGCTGATATTGCTCTTGAGATAATAAATCCAGTTTAATATAATTATGACATACACACGTGTTTATATGTATATCTCTATTCCTGTGAGGATGCTTGTACAAAAAACTTCTTACACATGGAGGCAGTGGAGTGAAAGACTGAAATTAGATGTAGCTTGTCATGTTTCTAGGTAAATTCCAATGAATTGCAGTGCCAACAAATTTTTGGTTTTATCAGCGTTAAATATTTTAACTGAATATTTCTCCAATTTAATTGCACTAACAGGACAAGATTCTTCTGGAACGTCAGTTCATATCCAGTCAGCAATTTCTCCTGTATCAAAGCAAAACAAGGAACTCATTCACCATTTCCCATTGTCAGGCAGGTGCATAGCCCATGTCCACCTTCCCCTGCATCCTATCAGCAGGCAACACGGAGGACAGCACCACATCCTGCTCCACTCCACCCATAAGGAAGGTGTAGACAGCAGTGATGTCACCCCTCACTCTCATCTTCCTTCAGCTGAAGACATCCAGTAGCCTCACCCACTCCTCATAGGTCCTGCCCACGGGTCCTTTCATTACCTTTGTTCCCCTCCTTTGGACACATTCCAAATCTTTTCCATTACACTCACACTGTTGAACTCAAAACTGCGCACAAGGGGAGGCTGCATCAATGCTATTTACAAGTGGGATGATCCCTTCTCTTGATGAGTTATTTATGCTGTGCTTAGTGCTCAAAGCCTTCAGATCCTTTTCTGTGTTTCTGCTCTCCAACCTCTTGTCTTCAGAATATACATACATCTCTCCAGGTGCAGAATCCAGCCTTCATCCTTGTTAAACTTCACACAGTTGGTGATTTCCCAGTGTTCTAATCAAGATGTCTCTGTAAGCCCTCTTTGGAATCAATGATTCCCTGTAATATATTATCACCCGTAAACTTTGTGTTCACAACACCTGTGTCCAGCTCACCGACTAAAATGCTGAAAAGAACTGGCCCTAAAACTGAGCCCTGGGTTAGCACCCGTGTGTTACCAGATATCGCCCCATTTACTACAATTCTTTGAGCCGGAACATTCAGCCAGTTGCTCATCCATTTCATTTTATCACAGACTAAAGATGACACCCTCAAGCTGTTCAGGCCCCAGGACTGAAACGCCCTGGAAGCCCTGAGCCTTGCAGAACTGTCAAGATGGTAGTGTAGCTTACCTTATCCACGTCCAGCTGGCAAGATGCCTCCTCCAAGATGAAAGAGGGAGAACTGTGTAGAGAAAACAGGGATCTCTCTCTTGTGCCCTGGTAAATGTTACTCTTTGTCTCCCCAGGTAAAACTCATGGGTTCTCTGCTAATGGGGCTGCTCAGAGGAGTTGACAGTGCCCTCTTCACTGCACTTCAGGAAAATAAAATCAAAATATCTTTCTTTCTCTGAGTTATTTTATTAATATTTCCCTGAAGAAAATAACTTTAGTTTTGAGTGTTCTCACAGTACACTCAATCCACAGTTACTGCCAGTTCATTTTATTCACTTTATTTGCCATAATGGATATTAATCTGCTCCAACTAAAGAGATTAAAACCTAAGAAAAGGCAAGAGAAATCTTACCACCTACTTCTCTCTGGAGACGGAAATTTGACAGGAAATATTACATAAGAAATTAACTGATCATTGTGAAAACAGCTGAAATAACAGATGATACTGGAAAGTAATGTATTTTTTTAAATGACATTTGTATAGGGCCTACAGATGTAGTCTCAGGAGGATGTCAAGCATAGAGAGCAGTTGACAGAATGACGGCAAAAGATTTGATATTTTTTAATGCAGATTTGCCTTTCCCCTGCCTGTATGCAGGAAATAGCCACCAAATATGCAGCACTCTTTTCTGATGACTGGAAGGGGTAATGAGAGGACTTAAAAAGAAGGGCTTTATTAATTTCAAATGGAAGATTTTGGAAGTGAGATTGATTTACTTATACCACTTTCAGGTCTAGTTGGTGGCCTAGTTCAGGTCTAGTCTCCTAAACCACTTTCAGGTCTAGTTGGTGGCCTAGTTCAGGTCTAGTCTCCTAAACCACTTTCAGGTCTAGTTGGTGGTCTAGGAGACTCCATTGCTTCAGTTTTTTCCATTTTGAGAAAACCAAAAGACATGAAATTAACGGTTTTGTTTAGATTCTGCAGATGTAAGGCAATTCTGAAAGGAAAATAAGGTGAAAGCAGAAGGGACAGCTATTTTGCAGTAATTAAGTACTAATTTCTTACAAACATTTTTTAGAGAGTTACATCTACTTTTAGAAAGATTAGACATAGCCTGGCTTCCAAGAGCAATAATGGCATGCAAACTATCTTCATTTGCTCTGTGCAAACTATCTTCATTTGTTCTGATTTCAAATGCCACATTAATAATGTCACCATCTGATGAACTGCATAGAAATGCTTTCCACTCTGAAAAGTGGACCAAAACACAATGCATTTTCTAGAGCCCTGAGGGAACTGGCCATAACTCAAAGCTTCCCCTTTCTAACCTGTGTGCCACATCCTCTCTCAGCAGACTTCTTAGATGAGAACTCAGCTTCAGTGTCTTTGGAGTTTCCATAAAATGGGACAGCTTCAGATGGCGGGGTGGTCACCACCATCGAGTGAGGTTGCAGGTTTCTAGACTGTAAAAGGTAGACACTGTCAGCCTCTGGGGCAATTGGCCTGATCATGAGGACCTGGCAGGCCATGACCAAAGGGTGCTATAGGCCCTCTGTATGTGTTAGGAGAAAATGCTGGTTGTTGTTGTGGGGGGCTTTTTGCAAGGTATGAGGTAGATCTTGCCCTGAATACCGTCTTTAAACTGTAGTTCTTGGTGTAAGATGAGAATGACCCTACTCATTTCTCTCATGCTTAGCCTTTTTATTTGCAATATGGTCTGTGCTTCAATGCATGTATGGGAGACTGAACACGATAGTGCTGATGGCAGTTGGTGTTGTTGGCACAGTGATACCCTTTCTCCTGCATGCATTGTAAAAATAATACTTTTTAATCATTATTTAACATTTTGTTATCTTTAGATCTCAGAGTATTACACAAAGAACTATTATGTCCTCTATTTCCAGATGAGGAAATAAAGAGGCAAGTGAAAAACAAATAAAGGCAAGTACACCATGGAAGCCAAGTAGAGGAGGACACAGAGTCCATTGCTTTCTCTGCTAGGCTGCATTACATATATAGGCTGATTTATTTTTAGTGTGTTTTGTAATGAGAAATATGTTTTTGAGATGTTAAATGTGTAGATATCTGCTAATGCTCCATGAATCTCTTTGAATAAGTAACTTAATTATTGCTCCATATCTTGTTTAATATAAATGAATTGTTATATAGATTTAAGACAAATTAATATTTTATTATTCAAATCTTTTCTGGAGGAAAATTTTACTAGAAGTATTTTAATTATCTTACTGTTGCTCTAAGAGAACAGGTTAATTAGACAATGAGTTAAACACTGTCAAGGTCTTTCTGTATGTTTGTTGGTTTCTAGCTGTGAATATGTAGTGTGAATGAATACTGAATGATGGTAGTGTTACTAGGATCAGGGGAGACCAGAGACTTGGGAACTGGATGCCTCACAGAGTCAAACTGACATTACCAGCATGAGTCTAGCAGTCATACCAGCCAAACCAAGCAAAATCAAACCATTATCATTGAGGGAGACCTTGCAGTAAATAGTAGAATAACAGCATGATCATTCCACCTCCCACAGCAGATTATCACAGAAGTTGCTGTAACTACAGTGTGGTTTTACGGTTATGCTCATGCTGCACTCTGGTGCACAATGGGGAGTTTAAACAGCTTATAGTCACTATAGTTTATATGGCATCTACTACTGCTTCTCTGGACAATGTTACATCCTCTGAGTTAAATCAAGGAGCCCTTATGAATGAATGTTCATAGTCACACACCTAACAGTCATGGAGAGGAATAAGAAAAAACCTGAATACCTCAGGTCTCTTGGCTCATTGTTAATTGGTCTCTTTCCAAAAGGCTTCGGTCTCAGCCACCAGCAGTGATTTTTTTAATACAAGCTATAATTTTCCATCTCTGACTTAGTCAAAGATCACACAGTGGCTAAAGCTTTATCAAGCTATTAGTAAAAAATCAATATACTGTTTATCTCGCTGAATCTTCTTCTGTAGTCAGTCTTCCATTTGTCTACAGTGACAATGAAGCCAGTGTTGTAAGAGCCATCTGAGATGGACTATTCACAGGATCAGTATGTTTGCACTCATTATAATCCTGGTGGGATGAAATTTTCTTTCAAGAGCGTTAAATGTTTTCTTGTGCAGGTTTGAGTGGTTGTAAAAATTTTAAATACACTGTGTAAAATCTCCATTTGACATCTGTTAGAATAGGACAATAAATACACACTTATACAGCCTTTACCAAGTGTCAGCTTGACCTTCCAGTTTTCACCCACTGAAAATACGAAAAGTGTCTGTACAGACAAAGTATTCCAGGTTGGATGATAAAAAAATGAAGGAAAGCCATTGCACAAGCTATGAGCAACAGAAACATTTAGCATATTTTTGCTAGACTCTACTGCCTTAAGAAGACAGAATCTATTCAATGAAAATCAGTTCTCTTCTCACACTGAAATAATACTTCAAAAACGTCCCTTGCAAACACTCTGTAAACCATGAGACTACACATTTATTTCTGGGAGTATGGGAAGAGAGGCTAGTAGAGTACATGGAAAGAATACAGAACCAGTTATTTTCGAGAACACCCTTTGCAGCCTTCTTCCAGAGATGGCAATGCCTACCAGGACTGGTGGTTAAAAAAAAATCCTCATTCCAGTGTACTGTATGCACACAATCAGCATCAGGTTGTAGTCTTCTCTTCTGGTTTTTTAGCAACACCTCCGTAGCACAAAATGCCCTGTAAAATGCTTCCAGTTTGGAATTCTGGTATCTTGGAAAAGACTCCTAATGCATGAAAATCAGTGGGGACAGCGACATGACGCAGCTCTTAGTTTTGTAATTGGAAGACTAGGTAGCATTTACAGCTCTAGTTCCATCTCCTTTCAGCCAAGCTACTGTGTTTCTTTAGGGTTCAGTTATTTTGTCTCGGATGACCTTATTGCATAATTGTTTTCATCACTAAAATCTAACAGAATAAGTACTAGACTAGTAGGGCTGGATCTTTCTCTGTGAGGTGGTCTCATTAAACATCAGACTAAGCTCTAGCCATATGTATAGGCTCCCGCACATACTAATATCAGGAAATTTTCACCATGCTTTGACTAATTTTACAAGTAGTTCAGTTGCCTTATTAGTGTGTTGTGAAAAATTAATTTTCAGTGCAGCTGCCATTTTGTTAAATGACTGAGAAACAAGCGTGAATGCTGAGAATATATTGTGATTCCTTATCTCCATCCATGAGAAATTGCAACTGCCACAGATGGTGTTGCAACTTCAAACCCTGCTGGTGCTGAACAGCACTGTAATGTTAATTTAAAACAAAAATGTGGAAGTCAGTTCAGGATGATGCTGAATGGCATTGGAAAACCTTTACGACACTGAATGGAAGAACTCGGCTAAATTGTCAAGAAAATCTTGGTTTTACAGGCAAGCTGTTTTTAATAAAAGTATTTGGAGATTTCTTTTCTTCTAATTAGGTTAATTTCTTCTTTCAAAGTGTAATAACTAGAATAAAAGGAGACATGAAGACAAAGTGGGTTTAAATATTTTTGGTTGCAGAAGTAATTTGTTAACAGTTTACCAATTAATTATTTTTGTACAATGACTGTATCTCTTGTGCCTTTTGTAAAGTCTCTGTGTACGTTGTACTATTTTGCTAGCACTTGACATAAAAAAAAGCATTCATTGAAAAGAGGACTGGAATTATACCTTAAACATTAAAGTTGTGTAGAGTGTAAGATGGACAATTTGGCATTTCACCTCAAGAAGGACACTTCAATGAAGATTTACATTGTAGAAAAGGACAGGCACCTGTGATGTCTTTTCAAGTGTCCTAAAAAGCTTGTTGCAAAACATTATTTTACGTTAGCAGATGGCATGGTGCCTTCTTATTAAAAAAAAAAAAGTGTTGCTATTCATGGGCTGAATTGAGCCATATTCATGTTTACTGTTGCTGTCATCTGGTAGGGACTTAATTGAAAGCATGTGATTTTCTATAAGGCAGGAATATCATCATAGAAAAAGACAATTTAGTGTGCAGTAACATGCAGTAGAATGCAGAGCACTGACTCTCATACTGATGTCTGAACACTGTCTTCACTCTTCACTGAAATGGTTCTTTCTCATCTTGCTCTTTGAAAAACATCCAGCTGGTTTTCACCAAGAGGAGGCACAAGAAGCGCTCCAGCAGTGGGACTATAGGCAGGGGAAATATGTAAGAGGTCATGCCAGAGCTATCTTAATGATTGAAGGGCATCAGTCATATTTCCTTCATGGAGAAGGTGCATTTGGCTCTGACTGCCATGTATAGGTTCTCCTAATTTATCTTGCTTATCTAAGGTTTGATGCAAAAACTGAAGTTGGGGCTTTTTGCCTCCGAGACTCCATTTAAACTCTATGAGCTCAGTGTGCCAGACCCTCCTTTTGAGGAAATGGTTAGCTACATATTTGTGATCTATATAATTCTCAGCTAAATAATACAACAGTACATTACAGAAAGCAGATGTTAGAAAGTCTAATTTTGTGGATTTGAACTGTTCTTAATACAGAATTTTTATTGTGTCTTTCATATGATGATATCCCATAAGCCATATACAAAATCCTACCTGCAAAATGACTTATCAAAAATCTATTTTTTTTATGTTCAGACAAAACATGTCCAATTATACCTCTTTGAAGAAAGATACTACTTGGACAGGATTGTGTTATACCACAAATTGCAATTGTTCATTAATACAAATTAACATTCACAGAAACTGTAAGAGAGGTTGTTGGATTGTTCACTATGGGCAGCTGATACTTTACTTTCTAAAATAACCTAGATCTTTTTTAGAGTGGATTTTGCACAAAACCCAACAAAACATCTTTTTTTACTGATTTTATGAACAAGTCATTTGCCTCTTTAGTTTAAACTTTCATAGGCATGTAATTTTATGCTTGGGTAAAGAACATATGGGACAATAGTCAAAAATCTACTTACAGGGTCAAGAATGTTTCTAGGCAGAGACTTTTCAGGTTTTAAAGCAGTGATGCTGAAAATCTGGGCTGTGGGTTTAGGGTTGGGAGGGAGGGAGAAAATGGGTGGGGCAGAAGGGAAGAGAAGACCTAACACCTAGTTAGAGAATTGGCAGCTTTCCCTTTTTCATCATTACATAGATGTGCACAAAAGAAGTGTGTTACAGAGTGACCTTATGACTCTAGTTAAGCAGCAGGAAGCAGCATTAAATGGAATCTTTATGTTTCCTTTTTGTTAGATGTGTCAAAAGTTTAAAAAGCTGTTATTTTAAGAGTCATTTTTTCCCCCACCCTCAAAAGATTCCAGGTGTTCTGGGGGTGACGGTGAAGCAGGAGAGAAACAATTTCTTACCATTGGAAATGCTATTCGTATTCTTCCTCATTATTAAACTTGAAAAACGTTGCACATAAAAAGTGAACACCAATTTCTAGTGTCTGTATTTTAAGTATGGCATACTTAGCAGTGCTTCAGTAAGGTCACTTTTCAGTCACGTGGACATCTCTCTGGAGATGCCCAGGCAACAAAAAATTCACTATATTCAGTATATTTGTATTATTTTTAGAAGAGAGCACATAACATTTTATAGGCACCTGAGGAGCTGCATCCATTTGACTTATGGTTTTTCCAGGAAATGTAGAATACTCTCATGGTATAGACCTATAAAGAGAATATCCTCAGCTGATCTGATTATATTTTTAACCTAAAGAGTAGTAAGAAGTTTCAGACAAGGGAACTTGTTTTAACTTTCCTGTCTGAAAATACTGAGAGTAACACTGTCTGCTATGCTCTAGTAGTGTACTGGCACTTTTCTTCTGAAACTCTCATAAGCCTCTACCCTTCCTTTATGCAAAAAGTTTAACAGTAACAACTGTTTAATTTTATTTTTTTGAAATTTTGAAATGATTTTGAAATTTTTAATTTCAAAAAATAGCCCATTTAGAGATCACCTAACCTGCACTTTTTTAACAGTTAATAGCTGTGCTTTTAACTGGTAATTAAGCTCCTACATGTCTCTTTCTTCACTCTGCTTTTTGTAAGCTATCCATGAAGTTGCTCTCAAGAGGAATATTTTTAAATCCATAAAATAGGTGGTTTTGAACCAAAAGAGAAAACTGAAGCTTCTCAAATACAGGGGACAGAACAAGCAGCAATATAGCAACAGAGAAGTAGGCAGAAATAGAGGAACGTTCCTTCATCTGCTTGGAAGTTAATAAGCAATAACACATTAACAGGCACAGGTATGGTAGAGTTTTTCATTTAATCTTATTCTTCTGGGGTAGATCTCCCATCGGTATTCAAGCCTGGATTCAGCAAGATAACCAGGCTTCTGTTCCGCACTTGAGCAGTCCTGCGGGTTTCTTTGGAACCGCATCTTCACTTGAAGCACTGTCTTCTTTTCATCTTGATAAAAGATAGTTTCAAGACTTTACATCTTCCTATCTCAGTCTGGCCACAAAACATTTGGAAATAGAGATAAATTTTGTGATGTTTTTCTAGTCATTCTAAGTACTCCAGAGTGACTTGATATTATTCCTATGGTAGAAATACTTTGCTATATATGAGGGAACTCAGCCTACTCCATTAATCAATGTAGCAAAAGCCATACAGAAACAGATTTGTGAACAGCTTGTGAGGCATATCATCAAAAATGTTGTAAACTTTGGTAATCAAAACGGAAATATTTTTTGTGTATCTGGTGGTGCAGGCCCTCTAAATTAGTCTGGGAAAGGACTATCTATCCACATTTTCAAGAGACTGAACATTATTTTGGCAGTAATTTGATGTTGTTGATGAAGCTGTTGGAGTTGGAATAACAAGAGGAAAAAGAGTTTGCATGTCTTTAGTCTTTTCTATTGAGTCATTTATGCAAATAGTGTGTAGAATAAAAACTGTTCATGGATGCGCCTAGCTCTGCAATTGACATTAAAAATGAAAGCAAGCTTTATCTGGAAACGAAAGAAATATGTCTATAATTTATGTCTAAGTAGCAAGTTTTAGTCTGATAGTCTAGAAAACAGTCTAAACTAAAATAGGACAGTTTTATCCACTGTGTAATGATATCAGCTTCAAAGAAAAAGGATCAAGTATATATCTGGCAAAATACCTTAAAATGTGTTTTATGGCCTTTATCTTATTTCAGAGTTTGAGCCTGAGCTTATTTGCTGTTATGAACTTCAACTGCAAAAGAGGGAAGGCAAGCATGACAAAAATCCATGTTAAACTAAATAGTCTTCTCAGTAATTCCAATAAACTGATATGTCTATAGCCTTAATGTCTAGGATAAATATTCATGGAAATATTGCAGTATGATCTAACTAACCCCTCGCAATTTCTTTTTTCTTTTAGAATAGCACAGGCCTGGTTCTTAGAAGTAAGTAAACTAGGTCTTATCTCTAGAAGGACAGACTTTAAATATTTTGGCTGTTTCTAAATCCTTCTGAGTAAGAGGGCTGTTTCCGTAGTCTCATGGGTACACCAGACCTAAATTCTCATTGTAATTCTCCCAATTTATAGCAACCGATGTGTTGGTCCATTTCTTCAAAACTATGCAAGAACAAATTTATATCGTTATAAGATAGAGACTGCCTGCCACTGTAATACTGCTCCCTAAAGCATCACTTGCTTCACGATTATTTATTAATTTGTTAGGCCCATTAACTAACACTGCCCTGTTCATATGTTCAGCTTTCATGCAAGTCTGCATTACACCAGATTTTGTTGAGAATATATTCTCAGCAAACTTTGTCCCATATCAACAGCCATAGAATTGAATATCAATATTAAAAACAATTTTTATATTGAATGCACTGGTTTTTTTCTAACCTGAATGCAAATATGACATTCCTAACAAGTTTTTTTCTCATGTCCTGTGATATTATGGAGTAAGTTTTAATACAGTGTTTCCTCTTTTCATTGTCCAGTGTCTTTTGTAGTATAGACAGCTTTCAAGTAATGAAAATGTTAACAAAAAAGGCCGCAAATTCTGATCAAACTCTTTATACCTCTTATACAAGTATTGCAACAGGATATTTGTGTCCTTTATTTTCTTCTGTTTCTTTTCTTTGCTTTCACAAATCATATTTAGAGATAATGGGACAATATATTACATGTGCATGACCACAGTCATGTAGAAATCATGATCTTGGATTAGAGGGTTTGACTGTAAGGCTCTAGAAGTAGGTGAGAAGCAGCGGAAGTGTCCATATATCTTTTAAAATAAAAATATGGATGCATGACCATACTACAAAGAAATAAATGTAGCACGCTTGACAAATTAATTCCTTAGACGGCATACCTTTAAATGTGCAGAAATATGACTGTCCTTTAAATATGTGCAAAATATGTCTGTCCTTTAAACACGTGCAAAAATTAGCACCAGAAGTGAAGATTTGAATATAAAGAGCTATTATGTCAAAAGAGTATTCTCAAAGGTAAGCTTGTAAAACAGAGATGGAGGCGACAAAATAGAAATTGTTAGGTTTACATTGAAAATTCTCTTATGGGCTCAGGAGTTTAAATTCTGTTGCCAATTTTAAAATGGTTGCAACCTCAGTTGTTATAAATAACATCAGTGCTCGTGTGAGTAATCTGGTATGTGGTCTACTATATCCTCTTTACATATCTTCCCGTGGCCAAAGTTTTCAATCTGTCGTTGACTTGAAATTTGGATTTGACTTGCAAAGAGTTTGGTAAACCATAGTTACCCTCTTTGATTCTACATTCAGTATTTCATTTTATCCTCCATATTCACAAATCCAATTCTCAGCTTCAATTTATATATTGTGGTTTAGTTTTTAGCCTCACATGCTTTTTTTTATGTCCCGATCTTCTTTTTTTAATACTATGAAATGTCTGTCTGTACTTTTATTTTCTCATGTATTTCTCACCTATAGCTTTTTATTCATTATTCCTTTGTCTCTTTTTACTCACTCACCTGCTTCCTCTTTCTTCAAGGCTCACTTTTTTAAATCCATACTCTGTCATGCCCAGATGCTCAGTTTTGATTTCAAGGAGGTAGAAGTACTGCAGAATTAGGTCGGATTGGGCGAGCAGTGACATTCCGGTTTTGTTACAGTCTTAGGTTTGCTACCCAATGCAGTTGGAAGGCCATATCTGACTCCAAGTAGTGAAGAAAAATTGATCAGTGTTTCATTCATGCATCTAAGTACAGGCTGACAATTACATTGTGTCTTGTGTTTATAAAACTAGAGTGACCACAATGCTTATTTGGGGAATAGCCAGGTCTGATGGTATTAGCACTGGTCTCTCACATTTTTAGTTGATTTCTTGATGACAAGCACATCTGACTTCGGTTTTTATAAACTTAAAAAATCCCTGCACTTTTTCTATATATTTCTCTATATATTTCAAACCAAATTACAGAGAATCTTGGAAAATTATCAATTTTCTTTTAATAAGAATGAGACTCATATTGGCACTTTTTTTCAGAAAGGAAAAAAAAAAGATTGTATTCAACACTCATGTTTTCCTACCAAATCAACCAAACACACAGCTATCACATAAGTACCATTGAAAAACAATTATCATTCAAATACTACTTTTTCACTGAGGCCAAAGATTCATGAAGTTTTTCAACATATTCTGTTTTCAAAACCCATATTGTAATTATTTTAATGCCATTGACTTTTTTATTTATCTTTGCATGATCTAGCTATTATTTCCATTGCAATTCAAAGAGCTCCAGTTCTAGCTGAAATCATCACTATTTTTCCTGTGACCTTTAAAAATTTAGATTTCTCTCCTCTCTAAGAACACATACCAAATGCCACAGGGTGCCTCTGAAATGTCAAAAAAAGCGCAAGAAAAACATGATTATTTGTATTCTTTTCTCTAGGTATAATTTAAAAAATAAAATATAATTTTCAAATGGCAGCTTTGGTTTGATACCCGACTGTTGTTTGGATTCCTAGGAGATCAGCCAATGTATTTCACCTTGTGGTGAAATGAAAAGTTACATTGAATAGAGCTCTTGAATTCAGGTCAGCCAGTAAAAAGGCACTGAATCTTCTTAGCATCTCCTTCTTTAATAGTAAAGGTAATACATCTTTAAATAATTTGTAAGTGTATTATATCTGCCACCACAGTTATTGAGAACTTTCCTTCAGCGGATAGCTGGCTGCAAGATTTAGATTTCAACCAGCTGTCATCCATTAAATATTTTAATATTGAGGGAAATTAACTTTTAAATCAATATCAAAGATTAAGAAAAAAAAAAAAAAAGGCCTTCTCTTTAGCCAGAGCTGGAGATGTCAATGTATAATTTGTCATTTTCTAATTCAACTCCCTCCATTTGGTTTTGATTTAGCACTAGACCTCGGAAACCAGAGCCGGCATCCACACTCAAGAGCTGTTTTAAATTATGTGCAGCAAGATTTTAAACACATTAGCAACAAGAACAAGCTGTCCTCATACTAACTGGTCCTGCTTTGTTCTTGATTGTGGAAAATCTCACTTTAACTGCCCTCTAATTTTTTTCAGATAGCTACTGCACCAGCAGCTGCCTTGGCATGGGATTAAACACACATGAAAATATTATCTTTCCACACAAATTATTAGCAGTGCCAAAAGCCACAAAATCTCTTTTGGAAAAAAATATTTTTTATTTTCCTTTTTTTTTTCTATTTTCTTATTTTTATTATTAAAGTTCTATCCCCCATGTTCTTCTCCAAAGTCTTTCTTCGTCCAATCCTTTAAAAAGTACTTGAAAGGAATTAAAAATACAGAACTGCCTGGTTTTCTAATACAGAAATGCAGTTTTGATGTTTTACTGTATGTTGGTTGAAAAGTTTGCACATCAACTTGCATGAGCTGAGAATATATCACAATACACAATTCTTCAAAATTAAGGCAATTTCTTAGTAGTTATAAGAACCTAAAATAAAGATAAGACAAAGGATAACCTAGCAGGGTCACATACTTTCAGATATTTTTGTTTCAAATGAGAACACATATGGAGAATCCAGGACGACATTTCAAAACTACCACATTCGGGCAACTAGGGACAGGACAAGAGGACACAGACTCAAATTGAGCCAGGGGAGGTTCAGGCTGGGCATCAGGAGTAATTTCTTCTTGGAAAGAGTTGCTAAACATTGGAATGGACTGCCCAGGAGGGTGGTAGAATCACAGTTCCTGGAGGTGTTCAAGAAACAACTGGACGAGGCACTTAATGCTATGTTCTTATTGACATGGTTGGACTCAATGGTCTCAGAGATTTTTTCCACCATAAATACAAAGGGAGCAAAGAAATTCTTTTAATTGCAGTCATCTACCAAAAACTGCCTTTAATGTCATATCTCTGATGTCATTGACATTCCTCAGCACAGGTCTTTCTGTAATATATGCTGGGAATTTGTAAACATCTAGGATTTTTATGAATGGTGACAAGGGAAAATCTAGGTACTCCTTTTTCTGTGATTGTTGAAAGGATCCTTGGTGACTAACTCACTACCAAAAGAAATATGAATCTACTCTTAGTTTCATCCCTGGGAAGTGCTGGAAAATTTGGTGGTGGTGATGGTGTTGCTGTATACGCAAATTTTTCCTTTATTCCATTTCATTGAAGGAGTCTGCCACATACTTTCAACCCAATAATTTCATACCCTTAAAAAAAGGTTTGCTTTTCACTAAGGTCTCTAAAAAGGCAGTTGCTTGACAAAGGAGACAAATTGGTGATGTGCTTGTGCACCCCCCAAACCTATGAGTGTGTGTGGAAGGTAACTTCCTCACACAGCTGGTAATTGAACCTCCCAGGGCAGTTCCCACCTAGACCTGCTGTTCCTGGACATAGAAGGGCTGGTGGGAGATGTGGCAGTTGGAGGCTGTCTTGGACACAGTGAGCATGAGCTGAGAGTTTTCAATTCTTGGTGCAGTAAAGAAGGGGGTCAACAAAACCTCTGCCTTGGACTTCTGGAGGGTGGACTTCGACCTGCTAAAGTGAGTGGTTCAGAGAATCCCTTGGGAAACAGTCCTCAAAAACAAAGGGTGCCAGGAAGACTGGACATACTTTAAGAAGTAAATATTAAAGGTCCAGGAGCAGGCTATCCCTTATGTACTTACAGACAAGCCAGCATGGAAGAAGAACAGTCTGGCTGAATAGGGAGGTTTTGTTGCAACTAAGGGAAAAAAAGAGTTTATGACCTTTGGAAGAAGGGGTAGACATACCAAGAAGAGGATAACAATGTCATTAGATCATATAGAGACAAAATTAGAAAGGCAAAAGTTCATCTAGAGCTCTGTGTAGCAATCACTGTGAAAGATAATAAAATGTGGTTTTTTTAATATATCAAAAACAAAAGGTGTTTTTATAAGCATATTAACAACAAAAGAAGGGCCAAGGAAAATCTCTATCGGACATTGTGTGGAATATTGTCACCAAGAATGAGGAATAGGGTGAGGTACTTAATGACTTGTCTCAGTCTTTAACAGAAAAACTGGTTATCTTCAGCTGCTTGGGTGACAGCAACAGGAAGTGGAATCCAGGAGGAAGTAGATAGTGACCTGCCACTTTGGCAATTATGACTCAATAGGGTCCACCCAAGAGTGCTGATGGAGCTGGCAGAGGGGGTCACCAAGCCACTCTCCATCATTTATCATCAGCCCTGGTTAACTGGAGAGGTCCCAGATGAATGGAGGTTGGCCAATGTGATGCCCACCTACAACAAGCATCGAAAGGAGGATCCAGGAAACCACAGGCCTGTCAGCCTGCCCAGGAAGGTTAAGGAACATATTATGTTGAGTGTGATGACATGTCACATACTGGAAAACCAGGGGATCAGGCCCAGCCAGCAGGGGTTTAGGAAGGGCAGGTCCTTCCTGACCAGCCTGATCTCATTTTATGGCCAGGTTGGATGAGGGAAAGGCTGTGATTGTCGTCTACCTGGATTTCAGTGAAGCCTTCAATACAGTTCCCCACAGAATTCTCCTGGAAAAGCTGGCAGCCCATGGCTTGGGCAGATGTTCCCTTTGCTGGGTTAAAAACTGGCTGGGTGGCTGGGCCCAGATAGTGGGGATGAATCGTGCTGCATCCAGTTGCCAATCAGCCATCAGGAATCAGTGCTGGGTCCGATCCTGATCAGCAGTTTTACTGATGATCTGGATGAGGGGATTGAAGGCACCCTCAGTAAACTGGGCAAGAGTGTTGATCTGCTGGAGGGTAGGAGGGCTGAGCAGAGGGATCTGAACAGCTGGATTGATCAGCCAAGACCTACAGTTGAAGTTTTTAAGTGCCACATCCTGCTCTTGGGTCACAACAACCCCATTTGCTACAGACTTGGGACAGAGAGGATGGAAAGCTGCCCAGTGGAAAAGGATCTGGGATTACTGGTCAACAGCAGCTGAATATGAGCTGGTGTGTGCCCAGGTAGCAAAGAAGGCCAATGGCCTTCTGGCTTGTATCAGAAACAGTGTGTACAGCAGTGTACCACTACACTCTGTGCTGGTGAGGCTGCACTTTGAATCCTGTGTCCAGTTCTGGGCCCCTCACTCACTACCAGAAGGACATTTGAGGTGCTGTAGCAAGTCCAGAGAAGGAGGCAGCTGGTGCACAAGTCTTCTGAGAAGCAAATGAGGGAGCTGGGGTTGCTTAGCCTGGAGAAAAGGAGGACTGGGGGAAACTCCATTGCTCTCTACAACTGCCTGAAAGCATGTTGAAGCCAGATGGTGTCAGCTNTAAAAAAAATATATATATAGTAAGTATATACTAGAACATGTTTTTTTCTATAAAGTTTCATAACCCATGTGTTTTGCTTATTCTAGAGATGGAAAAGGGCTAGCAGGGGGTTGAAGACATTGTGCAGAGTGGTCCAGTTGACATGCCTGAGAGATGGGATTGCCATCCAGAGGGAACCGAACAAGCTGGAGAAGTGGGCCCATGGGACCCCCATGAGATTCAACAAGGACAAGCACAAGATGCTGTGCCCGGATTGATAAAACCTATATTATCAATACAGGCTGGAGGATTNGAATAGGCTGCCCAGGCAGGTGGTAAAATCATCATTCCTGGAGATGTTTGGGAAATAATGGGAAGTGTCACCTAGTGCTGTGGTCACATGGTGATGTCCTGTCAAAGGCTGGACTCAATGATCTTTGAGGTCTTTTCCTTTTCTTTTCCTTTCTTCATATGGAGCTCCAGGAGTGCCTCTTGTGGCTTGTTGGAAATATTGGCATGTTTGATTGAACACATGGCCATTGTTACATAGAACATCCAGCTCTGGGGTCCCAGCACAGGAAGAGACAGACCTTGTTGAAGTGGGTACAGAGGAGGGTCACAGAAAATTATCAGAGGAGGTGGAATATCTCTCCTCTGACAGAGACTAAGACAGTTGGAATTTCTCTAACTGGAAAAGAGAAGGCTCTGGGCAGACCTTACTGCTTCCTTTTATTACTTAAAAGGGGCTTATAAGAAAGATAGAGACAGAATTTTTATTAGGTCCTATAGAGATGGGACAACGGGTAATGGTTGTAAACTAAAAGAAGATAGATTCAGTCTAAATATAAGGAACAAATTTTTTATGATGAGGTTGGTGAAACACTCTCACAGCTTTCCCAGAGAGATGGTAAATGCCTTGTCTCTGGAAACATTCAAGGTCAGGTTGGGCAGGGCTCTGAACAACTTAATCTAATTGATGTTCCTGTTCATTGCAAGGGGGTTGGATTGGATGACTTTTAGACGTTCTTTCCAATTCAAATTATTCTTTGATTGTTACATAAATAACGTCATGCTCCTGAGAGGTGAAAATCTCCTTGTTCCTTTCATGTTGTCTCTGTTGGTTTGTTGAGCCACCATTTCCTCTTACTTGTTTTTCCTCTTTTAATCAAGTATTGTTTATCATCCTTGTACTGGACATTGACTGATATTATCTCTTTGGTTATGGTAGTATTAAAAATTATTCGAAAATAATGTTATTTCATATAATAATATAAAATCCCATTGCAAATGCAATAAAGTTTTGGTTTTTTAATCATTGCCAGTACCTGGTACCTCACTCTCATATCTGTTTTCCCAACAATTTGTACTACGAAATTTCTTCCATTTAGGATAATCTACTCCATTTTCCTCTGTGCCACTAAATATGATCTGAGGAATGTACTTCTGGCTAATACAGATGAGATTCTTGCAACATATTTATGAAGAGTATAATCTTCTCTTTCAGAAGTGAATAATATAATAACTAAGATCCCATCATCTTCAGTGATTTCCCTTTCGACAATCTCAAAAGACTTTTTTTGCCTCCCTACATCTCTTGAAAGGTAGGATTAAGGTGAAGTTGACCTGAACAACTTGCCCCAGTTTTAATGATATTACAAAGTGGTTCATTGTTTTGGTCTGTTAAAAAATGAACTGCTTGCAAGAGTCTCAGTTTTGTTACCCTATTACTATGAGTATTAAGTAGGATATTTGTATGAAGTAAAAGCTTCATTGTGCTGAAAAAGCATTAGGAAATCTTTAGGAACTTGAGCCCGCTGCCATATTGGCCAAAAAATTATTTCTTAGGTTGAGTTAAGATTTGGTCATGATTTAACTGCGCTCAAGAGTAGCTGCCAGCAGACATTTATTACCACATACACAGGTGATGACAGCTGCCTGCTGTTAGCATTTTGAGAGAAGGCGGGGCGGGGGCAGCCAATCGTTAGGAATCGAGAAGTGTCTAAATTGCCTTTTGATTTGGTATCATTAAGAAAGCCTGTGAGTATTGGCAAATTTGAGTCTGAATACTCTACAAAGTGTTTAGGGTATAAAAGAAACCTCTTAAAATTAGATTCTCCTTCATGAATGAACACTAACTATTAGAGTGTGCTTGAGAGCTGGATCATCAGCTTATGCACCTGTGGAGAGGCGGCTAGATACTTCAGAGTGAACAAAACCCTTGGATTTATTTCAGATAACAGACACATGCATGTTCTCTTAGTTCTGACCACCTATTCCTTAAGCTTTGTGATTTATGGTTGAAGATTATTAATGTTTTTAATTATTTTGTTTTTTACATTTCTGAGTGTGTCCTGTTCTAAAGGTGACTTCGAAGTAATTAGGAAACCTTCAGTTGTTTGGTGGGTGGGTGATTCTTGAAGATCCGTAAAGACCATTCCCACTGACGGAAATACAATATGAATTATTCAAAGATTCACAGTGAACACCATTTATTTAGCTCCAGGGTTTATTCATTGAACCGTTAATGTAGGGCTCTGTGTGAAATTTAGGCATCTTTTTGGTGACCAGCATTAATTACCAAAGCTCCTTTACATGCAGAAAATTACCTAATCCCAAGGGTGTCACCAATATTCCTCAGGAACATTATCTATACTTTATTTTAGGAATGTTTATTTTTTAATTTCCATTTGTTATCAAAACTCACTTTTTGAAATTTCCTAGAATTTTCTATTTTGTGGTTGCAATTTATGCATTCATCTTGCCCTGTAGGATCAGGAACCCAGATATTTAGACCTCTCTTTCTCTGTTTTATATATATTTATTTTCGTGTGCTTAATGATTCTGTGAAACCTATTCTTCACCTTTTTATATGTAAAATATGTATTTTTTTTTCTGTTTAATATTCTTCACTATGTAATATAAAATGTAAGAGTATTTAAATACTCTTAATAAGTAACAATTGGCACTTCACTTCTGTTTTAACTCCTTGCTTCAAAATTTGTTCTTAGGTCCATTCAAAGTAGAAAATAAGCACTGAAATCAGGGTAATTGGACTGTACTTGCCTGGATCACCCTTTCTCCCTGTGAGAACATTAGCTATTTTTTATTTTGCTTGCACTCAGTAGGTTTGTGTTAAACTCATTACTAAAGCTTCATCTGCCTATCTGCCTGTTCTTGCAGTGTTCTGGCATACAGAACAGCTCATCAAGCCTGAATCTATTGTCGTTTTAAAATTTTAATTACAACTCCATTTGGGTAACTTCTTTTTTCATGCTGTGTCCCGGCCTTTGTTACCTTCAGTGCTGCATTCTTGTACAGAAAACTGAATTAAAATATTAATTTTGTTTTGGGCTATGAAGAGTCAGGGAAACCAAAATGAAGGGATGTATTTCTGCATATTCAATTTGATATACTTTTCAGACTAATTCCACTCGACTTTTATAGGTTTCTCATTTCATGTTGATGTTCCTCAGGCTTTTCAAAGAATAGCTTCCCTTGTTAATAAATTCCTTTTTCTGTTCCCTAAAGAATCTGTATTTTATCCTATACACTTCCTGAAGGAAATTAATCTGGAGCACTTCCTATTTTTTTTTTTTTTTTACTTTCCTTCTTCATGGTATTGGAGGTATTTAACACCTTTAACTTATAGAAGTAATTTTAAATGTTCAGTATTTTTCTTCTCTTAGTGTTGAAAAAGGCATTATTTTCCTACATCCATTTCCTTCTGGCTGCCAATTCAAGTTTGGCTTCAGCCTGCAGTCCCACTTCCTGTCCTGAACACTGGACCACAGAGCAGCAGCCGGACTTCAGCGGTGTGGATCTGTGTAACTTTGTAAAACACTTCACTCTGCAGGTTTTCATTCCAATGTTTAGCACCCTGGCCAAGTCCTGAGTTTAGAACTCAGTGAACAAGGAGCTTGGCTGCAGTTTTGTGGTCTGGATCAGACTCCTCGCCAGTTGAAATTTATTCGTATCTCAAGAGTGGAGGTCTTTCTGGAAATAAGCCAGAGATCTGAGGTGAGATAATGGTAAAATGATGGCTGTATCAGGATTAAAAGTGATAGTTTTATCACTTAGTGGTCTCCCTGGCTAACTTCCACTCAAAAAAGCTGAGTTAGAAAGGGATAAAACATTCCTCCTTTTTCTTTTCATGCCTGGCATCAATACTGCTTAAGAACTTCAGAAAATGAGTTGCAAAGCGGGGATAAGGCTTTTCAACTTCGAGAGCTCGTCTTTCATCTTTTGCAATTCCTTCTCTTTGAGGGCCATGTGTGAGCTATCCTGTTACTCTTTGGAGATCACGGGCTTCTCTGGTGTCTCTTCAGGAAGAAGGTAGTCAGATTAGAAGAGTTAGGAAATATCAGGAGACATCGTCTTCTAGGTCTTCTATCCTGGGAACTGGATAGAAAAAAAGAGTCGTTCCTTTCTGTAAAGAAAGCCTTCAGGACTAGCCCCATTATTTCTCTCTAAAGTAACACATTCATATTCTCAAGTGAATAATCCCCACCCTTTTTTTTTTTAGCTTTATCCATAAAATATTTGAAGAACAACCCAGAAGTAGATGCAGAGAGACTCGAAAGATTCTTCATTCTTCAGGGAATGGGACTAAATATGGACAAGATGTTCACTCTAGAAATTGACTTTTTGGTATGAATTATTAGCCATTTTTGAATAAACTTGTTGGAAAAACAGGATTATATTTCATGTAGCAATGGCCTACATCCCTCGATCTTTAAGAACACTATTAAATTGTTTCCACAGAATTGCTTCAGAAACCAGACCCCAGACTTCTGATGTTATACTCAAACTAAAATGTTACAGTATTCTTGAAAGAACTGCCTTGTGATGATTTTGCACATGTCTGTATATGTTCACCTTTCCCTTTAAAAACTTGTCTGACTTCTGAGCAAGCCTGATTTGATCTCTGATGCTCCAGTTTTGCAGCGCCATATGTCTTACATATGAACTGTAAAGGAGAAGTAATATTTCTCCTATGAAACCTGGGAAAGATCTTTGCGGATAAGCCATGTCTCCAATTGTTTGTTCAGGTGGTTTGATGCTAGCTGCTATGTACTATTTTGACATTGTTTTGAAAAGTTTTTCTCACTTCCAGACTGAAAATAGAAATGTAGTTTCATTGACTAATATGAAGCACAAAGAATCAAATTCTGTCCTTAATTATACCTTTACAAATCCAGGATAAATTCACTGAAGCTAGTTCAGTTAATTTGGATATCTCCCAGATGTAAGAACCCTGTCTTCATCCCATTCTTTAGAAATTCTTCTGCTTTAACAGGCACCCACCATGATAGAAAAAAATAGTTGTTCATCTTTGAATGAGCACATAAAAACCAAGGGTCTTTCTGGTTTGTGTGTTCCAAGTATAAATCAGTCTCCACTTTGTTTTTTAAGAATATTTTTCCAACATTGCAGTTTACCAAAGAGACCAAGGGGATTACTTTTGCCAAAAAAATTGAATTATATTCTTCTTTCTCTCATTTTGTTCCATCTTTGTCTGATGATTCTTGACAATGATCCAACCAGTGTTACTCAATCAAAATTTAGAAAGCAAAAAACCCACCAAATTCAGCATTATTCAACTTTTATTTTTCATCTTCTTTTGGTAAGTTTCCATTTTATCTACTAGTACAAACATTCTGCTGCATATTTCAGTATTGTCTTTTTTCTTCAAAATGTAAATCTAAACATGCAGAAATTAGCTTCTATAACCCATGTACCAATGATACAGCAAAAATATTTTACAAATTCTAACTGAAGATCAAAATTAATGAATTGTAGCATCACTGAATAATTTCGATTGGAAAGGACTTCCAGTAATTACCTAGTTTCATTCCCTTCTCACAGCAGAGTTACCTTAAATCTAGATGAATTTACTCGAGACCTTGTCCAGGAGAGCTGTGAATATGTACAGAGATGGAGATTTTACAAGCTCTTTTGGCAGCCTGTCCCAATATGATACCACCTTCACTGTGAAGATCTTTCCTGTATGATTGTTTGGAATTTCTCTTGCTACAAGTTGTTACCATTGTCTTTCAACCTTCTGCTGGAGACCTGGCTCCATTTTCACCATAACTACTTTTTTCAGTTGATGATGGCAAATTGATACTCTTAGCTTTCTCCTCTTGGATCCACATGTACTCAACTCCCTCAGCCTCTTCTCTTATGTTTAGTGCTTCAGCTTCCTAACCATCTTGGTTTCCCTCCTCTGGACTTTCCAGTTTTTCAACATTTCTCATGTTTGGATGCAGTACTCCTGACATAGTCCATTAAGGACTGAACAGAATAATAATTTCTCTCTGATATTTGTGTTCTGTGGGTGACTTTTCTACACGTTGTCACTAGCTTCTGGAATGCTGGCTCGTAGCTTGGAAGTTCAGGATAGATTCCTGGTTATTTGAAACTGTCGTTGTTCCATTGAGCCCAAAAAGACTAAGATAATTTACCAGAGTTAAAGAATTTCCTCTTGCAGTGATGAAGCCAGTATGTACTTTGGTGTGTCAACAGCTGCTAAAGTTTGAGACTATGACAGGTTCCATCAAAGTCAGTGTCAGACATATTTTGATATCCTTCGTGTGTTGAATGTTTCCTAGTCAGTAGCATGCATTTTTTCCTTCAGTGTTTCCAGAAAAATTTTCTGTAATTAAAATTATTAAGATAATCACTGAAGCATTGTATGCTGTCATGGTGATAATTACACTCTCACGTACAGAAACACAAATATATTACAAATTGTCATGAAGCTCCTTCTTCTGCACACGTGAATTCACAATCTAAGATTTTCAAAATAAAAATGAGAATTTCTTTCTATACTGATTGAGCAAGTAGAAGTAGGAATGTTCCGGTTTTTCACATGACTTTAACCAGACGTCTTTAACTTACTATTGCATTCTGAAGTATTAAGACTCAGGGACTAGAATCATATTCTCTCCCAAAGGCTAATTCTTTTCAATAAGGTACTCACAATGCTACACTATTAATATATATATTTTAATAGCCATAAAGTCAGAAATTCATCTTTGCCATCACTGTTATCTAAATAAAAGTAGAACTTCTACAGTTTTCATACTTACCTCTTCATAACCAAGGCTTGTGGAGGATACACAGTAGTGCTCACTTCTTTAATCAACGGAAACTTAAGATAAAAGAGACCATCTGACTTACCATTTAATAAAATTATCTACAGAGGGCTAATATAAGGAAATGGGAAGGTTTTCTGGAAGCTTGCCAGTATTCAATAGCATGGCCTAGCTTTGATTCTGGTGAAAAATATATTTCTATTTCAAACTGAATTAATTTTGAATCTAGAACCAGTATCTCAATCATTGAATAATTTGAAATTTTCTATGGATATTGTGTCACTGGCATACAGTTCATCTTTCAGAAAGAGTTTTTCTACTATAATATCATACACACATGCATTGCAGTTCTGACCTCCAGGACTTTATTCTGACATTTCTGACTACAGTACTCACAGCCAATTCAAAAGTAAGGACCAACAGGCATTTCAGATGACAATGTGTTGTTCCTTATTCACTCTCCAAACACAAATATTCTACTCTGAATTCACTATCGTGTTTTCATAATTACTGTAATTTCAAAATGAACAGATATGATTTCTTGGAAATTTCCAACATATTTCCAATGTACTTTCTAGGCTCCTCTACTGTAATCCTTTGTAATGACCTCAATTATTTTCTTCCTGTTTGTTTGAATATACAAAAGTATTTTAAAGAAAACCAAAAGTGATGAGGCGGTGTTAACATTCAAACCTGAAAATATCCTCTTCAATAAGAAAACTTACTGTTTGGGCAGTGGAATGGTGTTTCAATATTTCTTGCTTCTATCATCTATCATGCTTCATTAATTATTTAATTGTACTCACTTTCTAAATTAGAAACAATCTAAAATATTTAAAACACCGGTATATTATTAAAATAGTTGGTAGGCAAAGTGGCAAGTTGCTCACCAAAGCAGACACTTAACAACTCTAATTGTCCTCAGCCTATGACAAAAATACTGAATAGGTGACTTTCAGAATAGCTTGCAAAACCCTGGGCAGCCAGTACTGTCAGTATATATCACATTCCAGATGCTTCAGTTATTTATTTAGTTCAAATGTGGAGGATTTCTGCCTATTTCCACCTTTCCCTTCTTTGAGCAATTCTAAAGTACCTGGTAGAATAGAAGTCTAATTCTTTGTTTATGTTTGTTTGTGATGATCATATATTGCGTCTAGAAGTTAAAGCAATTGTAATCAGGCTGCAGCTGGGAACTCTACATAAAGAACAGTTAACTGTTTTAACCTGTCATAAACCAGCTGGATAATAAGATATACAAGTAATAAGTAAAGCAAGAACTCTAATTTGGCTCATAGACAATTCTGAGAACTGAACATTCATTGGATTTTATAATCTATGGGGAAAAAAAGAGGACTTTGGAGGTAAAATGTGAAATAAGTGTTCTAACCTTGTATTTCTGATTCATTGACACTGGGTATATATACTTAAACTCATTAAAGTGTACTTACAAATATAAATTTATGGTGTTATTTCTGGTCTTTTTTCAAATTCAGGTTTACTTGTATTTGAAATTTGATGTGGATGGAATAGAAATTTTTTATAAAGAGAGATGGAGCCTTTAGAAGATACTGTTTACAGCATACCTTTTCCACCAAGGCTAGAGAGAATAGAAAAATCATTACTGAATTTTCAATCCTACTCCATTTTGCAGCATCTTGAAAAAGGTCTGTAGAACACTACAGTAATATCTTTCCCCTGTGTTGATCACATCTCCATTTGAGAGGTTGTTCGTTACAACAACACAGAGAAACATTGGAAACAGTTTTGTGACTTGGCTTAGTAGGCACCAGTAGGTCATGATACAGCCTCAAAAGGACGTGCTGGGAGAACCCCATCACAGAATGAGATAAATCTTAACAGTAACAGCATCCACCTGGAAGCTGCATCACTGTATCTCTTCAGTTCCAGGCCCTCAGCTGACTAAGTTTAAAGTTCTTTTATTTCCTCTAAACTGGAACACCTGCAATGAAAATGTTGCAATAAACCTGCATCAAATATCAATTACCCAGGTACGCAATAGCCTCCTGAGATAGAAAAGACTTTGATTCAAAGCCTTCCCTGGTGCAGGCTGAGATAGGTTCCAAACCAGAAAACTGTCCCTGCCACTCACTTAATAGGCCGACAGAGTAACAGGTTATCCAAGGACCAAGGTAGAACTTGTCCTACCTTTCCCATGAACCTAACTTTTAAAAGAACCAAATCTTCTTACCAGCAGATACTAAATTAAACATTTTGACATTTTTTAGTCAGAATTTTTCACCAGATTTCTGAAAAATCCCAAGCCAACTTTTTGACAAATACCTCATTCACCAAATAAAATACACTTCGGTACGTTAGAAAGCATAGTCCAGAACTGATGTAGTTCAGACCTGTTACACAGACATCAGCAGTAAAATTCAATTTCTCCAATGTCAATTCAGTGCTGTAAATTCATATTATGACATTACCATAACTCCAAAGGTCTCACAAGGATTAATTTTGTGTTTTTCCATGGATTCAAATTAGTTCTTTATCTACTTTTTAGCAAAAGCATTATATTGCCCTTCATAAATCATTACTCACTGTTCATAAACAAAAATAAAAAAGTGGATTTCTGCACAACATGTGGCATTATCTCACATGTAATGAACGTGATAAGAACCATCACTAGAAAGAAAAATGGAAATCCACTCCTCTAAACCCTCCAAGCCCCCACAGTACTTTTAATGAAAAGTCACAAATAGGTACAGTGAAAGTACTTCAACATAGATATATAAAATATATCAAACTCTTCTTTCTTCCTGTTTTTAAGCAAAAAATAACATGTATATGCAGGCCATCATGACTAAAATATTTAGTATTTTTAAAAATAAAGCAAATACGTTAAACTGCTCCAATTTTTGTATTCGCATGAAAGAGTTTCTATCTGCCTGTAATCTGCTTGAAATACTTAATGAAATAGTTTGCTCTAGGGAGTGGGAGAAAATAGTAGCTATGTTCCTATTATCTGTTGATAATAAAAATAAAAACATTTACTTGTCTATCTTCCAGTTTATGTAAAGATATACCAATTTTGCATCTTTAGACAGCAATGAAGAAAGCCAAAGTAGAATAATATTGCTGTTCTTTATGGAAATACCTTATTTTCAACACTTGTTCACATTCTTAGCTGACTGCACAAAAAGACTGAATCAATATTAAAGCCCTCTTCTTGTACAAATATGTGTATTTACTTAACTTTATATACTCCGAATGAGTTCTTTAAATTATTTTTGCAGATATTCAGTGGGATCTCAAAAATACTGAGGACAAGGCAGAAAGCTGGCAAAAGCAAACAATTGACATAGGAAACCAATGCATCTGCTGGCAATGTATGACCAGTAATACAGAAGATATTAAGTCATTCATAAAAATCTATCAAAACCTGGTGAAATTAAAGAGTGGAAAAAGCATAATGCAAGAGAAAATTACTTTGAGGGTTAGAAGGAGCAAATGTTCAGTAAATTTTTTTCCTGCATTCAGAAAAAACCAAAAAAAGGCAGATTGATGTATCATACCAAAATCATATTGCTATATGTTAGAGGTTTGAGTTTCTTAATAACGTTTATTTAAAAACTTGAAAAATCCTAAGAAGTTTAAAAAGTTAGGCTCTCATAACATTTAAAAAGTTAAGCAGTCTAATGATATCTGTCTGAATTATGGAATTGGACAAGATCTTATATACATTGGTATTCATTTTTATAGAAATCGTAGTGGAAAACATTTGGAATTTGTAGATAGGGAAGGCTGATGGAGCAAAACCTGTACAAAATTACTGAAGATGTTAGGTAATTTGTTTGCTACCTAAGAACATGACTTTCTTAGTAGCTTGCAGTAACAAAAATTATTTCGTGTTCTATAAAACCTACATGTTAAAAGTCAAAAGATAAGTTTCTCAAAAATATAGAAAATGTTCTGCTTTTTCTTCCCACTTGTGCTCCACCAGCTTAATAATTCAGGGTTTTATTTGTTTATCACTGATATTGATTCAGAGTAAATGTGTGGGAGTATTGATATGGAAAGCAAAGAGTAAAGATAAGAACTTTTGCATAATTAATAAGAATGGCTGTAGTGTTTCAGAAAGAGGCCTGTCAGCCATGTATTGTTTCGATGGTCACTGGATCAAAAACAAAAAGAGCAACCACCAAAGAACTGGAAGAAAACTAATAAAAAAATATCCACAAGCAGACATCTAAGTAAGCATGAGAAACATGGTTTATATTCTCCTACTACCTTCCTTTATCCGATATGATACTTTTTAAAAATAGTCTTGTTAAAAACCTAACACTCAGTCAATACTGGTAATGTGCTGAGGAATAGACTTCTGTGTGGTGTTTGAATTGGCTCCACAGTGTAATGGGGGAGGGCAAAACAAAGCACTCACAAAATCAATGCAATCACAAAATACAATAATGCCTGTATTAAAGGGATTAAAATTTGGCTAACCAATAGACCAAAAAATGTAACCCATAAATGAAGACTCATCTTCCTGTTGAGGTTGCTTTTAGTTCAGATATTCAGGAGTCTGTCCTCGCCCCATTGATCCTCAATACCTTTGTAAATGAACTGGAATAAAATATGGAAGCATTGCTTGTAAAATGTGCAGATAATACAAAAACTGGTGGAGAGAGAAGTTAAAATGGTCATAGGTCAGTTATAAACCAGGCTGATCTGATTCATGTAGTGAAGTTTGCTCATTTGATCAACATGAGGCTGAGCATTGCCAAATGCAAGGTCACGCAATGTGCAAAGAAAAAATGCAGACTGTGGTTACTAGATGAGAGATTGTATCATATAGCGCATTACATTGGAATGGCTTACCACAAATAATCAAATAAACACGAGCTTTTCAGTCTACACAGCTACGAAAGGGTCTTCCTAAATGTACAGACAATTACCATACAGAACACAGCCATTGTATGAGGTCTTCACCAAGCATAGAGAATAATACCGGCAACTCTGCTTGAGAAGGGGACATTAACACATCGGAAAGGACTTTAGAAGGAGCCATAGAAAACTTTCAGAATAGAAAACTTGTCTATTGAAAGACAGCTAAGACACTCCATGCGCTACATTTATCTAAAAAAGTTTGAGAAGAGTCTTCATTATCATCAATGTATCTACATACATACGAGTTTTCTTGCAGTGAATACCCCTGCATTTTATCAGGACAAGCCACAGAATTATTGGATAACAAAGCCAGGGAAATAATAATGGGCTAATCTTTAAATTCAGTTGCAATTTTTAAAATGCAGTTTTGCTTTATTAGTAATTCGCCATTTGAACAGCTCGTTCAGATATGTAGTAAATTTTTATCACCTGAAACTCTGCTATCAAATTACCACCCTTCTGGAATATTTTGTGATTAAACAAAAGTTGCGGAGATTTTGAACAACTTATTGAACAGAAAATTTTGTTAGATTATCAGATTACTGTAATTCTCTCTTCAGGCCTTTAAATATTTTTAGCTAGTTGGAGTTTTATGCATGTTTTTCTTTCATTTTGGAGCCAGTCTCATGTACTGCTGCAACAGCCTTGGGATGCTGTGGCTTCCCAATGTGATGCCAACTCAGGACACAGGCATTACGAAATAACTGATAGATGGAGAGAAATGAAAGGCATTTCAGGAGGACTGACACTCACTCATTCCTTTTCACTTTACTGCACTTGCATACACAGTCACTTAAGTTTTAAAAATATTGATGCTTTTGAGGTGTAAATATTTTTAAAAGACTAATTTGGTTACTTCTCTGATGTTCGTATTTTATGTCTATCACACACTAAATGAGATGTGTTCTCTGAATGGAACAGGAAAGTTAATTTGGAAAGGACCACCTAGTCCAACTGCCTGGCCACTTCAGGGCTGAACAAAAGTTAAAGCACAATATTAAGACTATTGTCCAAATATCTCTTAAACACTGACGGGCTTTAAGCATCAACCACCGCTCCAGGAAGCCTGCTCCATTGTTTGATCACCCTCTTGGTAAAGAAACAGTTCCTAATGTCCAGACCAACCCTTCTCTGTCACAACTCTGTGCAATTCCCAGTCATCCTGTCGCTGAATCCCAGGGAGAAGAGATCAGTACCTCCCTCCTCGCTTTGCTCCCCGAGGAAGCTGTGCAGAGCAATGAGGTCACCCCTCAGCCTCCTTCTCTCCGAACCAGACAAACCCAGAGCCCTCAGCCGCTCCCCACAGGATGTGCCTTCCAGCCCTTCCAGCAGCTCTCTTGTCCTCCTCTGGACCATTCAAGGAGCTTCCCATCCTTCTCAAACTGTGGAGCCCAGCACAGCACACCTCAGGGTGAGGCTGCACCAACACTGACCTCATAGGAATGTACAGCCCAAGGTCTAGCAGTATAAGGCAAAAAGCCTCAATGGATATTTCGGCTCTTTCATGTTCCCTAATGACCTTCGGCACATCGTGGTCAAGTGGTCAAATGGCTTTCTTGGACTTCTTCTTGCTATTAACACATGTAAAAAAGTCTTTCTTCTTGTCTGGCAAAACACTGGCCTGTTTCAACTCCAGCTGAGCTTTGGCAACTTTTGCCTTCTCCCTGGATATGTGAACCACATCTCTAATCTTTCTGCAATGTCTAAATTCTTCCACAGATCATAAAATTTCCTTTTCCTGATGAGTCTCAAGAGGAGTTACCTGTTCAGCCAAGCTAATTTTCTTCCATTCCTTCTTGACTTACAACAAAATGAGACCCTGAATCATAGAAGTCTAGAACAGTGAAGGTTGGAAAACACTCTAAGATCAACTGTTTACCTAACACTATCATGTTCACTATTAAACCATGCCTCCCAAATCCACACGAATTTTGAACATTTCCAAGGATGGTGATCCCACCATTTGCTGGGCAGCCTGTGCCAATGTTTGACCACACTTTCAGCAAAGAAATTCTTCCTAATACCTAAACTAAAACTCCCTTGGTGTGACTTGATACCTGAGCATCCTTATCTCTAGGCTAAACAATGCCAGCTCCCTCAGCCAATCCTCATCAGACTTGCTCTCTAGACTCTTTACCAGGCCCTTCTCTGGACACACTCAAGCACTTCAAAGTCTTTCTTGTTGTGAGGGGCTCAGAACTGAAAACAGGATTTGAGGTGTGGCCTCACCAGTGCAGAGGGACAATCCCTTCCATAGTCCTGCTGGCCACACTATTTCTGATACAGGCCAGGATGCCAGTGGCCTTCTTGCCACCTGGGCACATGTTCAGTTACTGTTGACCAGCACCCCAAGGCCCTTTCCTGTCTGACAGCTTTCCAGCCTGTCTGCCCCAAGTCTGTAGCACTGAATGGGGTTGTTGTGACCCAAAGGCAGGACCCAGAACTTCACCTTAAGAATCTCACACTGTTGGCCTCAGCCCATCGATCCAGCCTGTCCAGATCCCTCTGCAGAGCCGTCCTGCTCTCCAGCAGACCAACTGTCCCACCTGGCTTGGTGTCATCTACAAAGCGACTGAGGGTAAACTCAGTCAACCCTTCACTCAAGTTGTTGATAAAGATCTGAATAGGACTGGCCCCAGCACTGAGCCCTGGGGAACCCCACTGTTGACTGGCCACCAGTTGGGTGTAGCTCCATTCACCAACACTTTCCAGGCCCTGCTCCACAGACAGCTTTCTACCCAGCTAGGAGCACATGTGTCCAAGCCATGGGAAGACAGTGCCTCCAGGAGAATGTTTGGGGGTCAGAGTCAAAGGCTTTAGTGAAGTCCAGGTAGACAACATCCACAGCCTTCCCCTCATCCAGTAGGCAGGTCACCTTGCCACAGAAGGACATCAGGTTGATCAAGCAGGACCTGGCTTTCACAAGCCCCTGCTGGCTGGGCCTGATCCTCAGGCTGTCCTGCATGTGCTACACAAGGGCCTGATTGTGTTTGGCTCCATGACCTTTCCTGGTACCGAGGTCAGATTTACAGGCCTGCAGTTCCCTGGATCCTTCTTACAATCTCTCTTGTAGATGGGGATCACATTTGCCAAATTCCATCCAACTGGAATCTCCCAGTTATCCAGGACGGCTCATAAATGACAAAAAGTGGCTTGTTGGACACTTTCACCAGCTCCCTATCAGGGGTTGAACGCTGGCCAAACGCCAGTGCATCCATGAAAGATCATTCACTCATTCTCCTCTGCTACAGTTAAGCAGAGGAAGGGGAGAGAAAACTCATGGAGTGAGATTAGGGTTAGGAGCAAACACTTCAAGTGCAACACATGTCCAAAACTTTAAAAGGTACAAAGAAAAGTTTATTAACAGAATTAAGAGAAAAAAAAAGAGAACTAGAATAAACCTTTAGGACACCTTTCCTCCACCCCAGACTTTCTTTTCTTCCCACCGACAGCGCAGGGAAAAAAAACATGGGATTTTTAGTCAGTTTGTCACTTCTAAAGATTTTTTTTCAGTTTGCTAAGGGACAGAAGTCTCTTTTGCTATGCCATGGGGTCTTTCCCACAGGAGAAAGTTCTCTGTGAACCTTTCCAATGTGGTTCTAATTTTCAGGAGTAGCAGTCCCACCCGTCCTGCTACAATGTGACCTCCTCCCACGGGCAAAAAATAGTCTTCCCACAAGTGTTTTTCCATGGGCCATTAGTTCATGGGGTGCAAATTCTAAGGATGAGCTGTTTTAGTATAAAAGCAAGGGTCCTATTGCTCTATCTCTGAAAGCAAGGGTTTTCTCTCTCTCTGTTCAAGCCTCCCACCAGATCACAGCTTCTCAGCATCCACATGTTCCAGCATGAGTACCCTTTTCTCACGGGCTGCAGGTGAATGCTGCATCCCCCCATGTACTTCATGAATTACAGGGAAACAGTTTGTTTATTATAGTCCTCACCATGGCTTGCAGAATAATCTCAGCTCTGATGCTCAGAGCACCTCCTCCGCCCCTTCCCTCCTTTGCACCGATCTTGGTGTCGCCATGTTGTTCTCTTCACATGTCTTCACCTTTTCCTTTTCTCTGATTCGGGGGAGAATTGGTGTCTGTGGGTTCATGTGTTCTCGGCTTCTATCAATTGAAAAGATTTTACAGAGTTCTACAGCACTGAGAAGTTCATCTTGTCCAGGCTCCAGATCGGGGAGTTGCTCGCTGTGCCTCTCGCTACTGATCCCGTGGTCTCCGCCAGCACCATGCAAGCTGCCTTGCTCCACTCCACGCTTTTTCTTCATGCAGGGCGCCGAAAAGAGAAAAGCTGCTGTCCCCGCTTTTGCCCTTCTGTCTGCAGCATGACTGGCTAAAAGTGGCTCAAGAAAGTCCATTGTGAGCCACACTGAGATAGCCGCAGCCGCATGGCTTTGCCCTGGCCACCCCGATCTCAGCCGCGCAGTCCCAGCCACGTGGCCGCTCCTGGACCAGGATGGTGGCGGCCGCACAGCCACTCTTGTTCCCGGCTGCTCCCAGTCTCGGAGCCACCCCCAACGCCAGCCACGAGGCCACTCTGAGCGCTGGTCCCAGCCACATGGTTGCCCGCGGTGCTGGGATGGCCCCCGGCAGCATGACCTGGCAGCTGTGCCAAGAAGGGGTCCAGCGGCCCCCTCCAGGAAGGGGACCCGGCCCCGCTGGGAAGGGGCCCTGGCCGCTCTGGGAAGGGGGCCTGGCTGGTGCCTCCAGGAAGGGGGCTCAGCGGCTCCCCCACTCTTCCTCAAAGAGCAGCAAGAAAGAGCAACTTCCTGTGGTTTTTCATTCTTAAATATGTTATCATAGAGGCCTTATCAGCTTTTCTAATTGGCTCAGCAGTGTGACTATTCTCAGAGCCATCCAGCGATTGGTTTTGCCAGTCATGGAAGAAGCTTTTAGCAGCTCTTCACAGAGAATCACTTTCATGGCTGACTTCTTCCCTAGTCACCAAAAATCAATTAATACTAAACCAACACACTCCCTCAGCACCATTTGATGGGTAGTGTTCAGCCTTTTAGAATTTTTTATGTCTAAGGGGTGTAGCAGGTCATTGACCATTTCCTCTTGGATTGTGGGGATTACCTTCTGCTCCCCATCCTTTTTTTCCAGCTCAGGGGACTTAGTACCCTGAGGATAATGCACCTTACCCTTGAAGACCAAGAGAAAGAAGGCATTGAGCACATCAGCCTTTTCCTCATCCTTTGTCACTGTGATTACCTCTACATCAAATAAAGGATGGAGATTCTCCTTAACCCTCCTTTTGTTCCTTGTGGTACTCCCAAGTTGCCTGTCCCTTCTTCCAGAGGTAATCTTCTCTCTGTGTTTTTCTCTGAGTTCAAGCTGAAACTCTGTTCGATCACACTGGTCTTCTTCCCTACCATCTTGTCTTTCAGCACAGGGGAAAGTACCTTGCTGAGCTCCAGGACATTTTTCCAGTGGAATCTGCTGTCAACTATATTAAAAATATTTGAGGTTTGATAGAAGCTTGAAATAAAACCCAACCTTTCTTCTTTTCTCTTTTGAAAGAATTTTTTCCCTGTTCGTAGGAGAATCATTTGGGATTTGGCATTAATCTCTGTTATACAAACCCTGTTCTACAGCCTATTTATGTAAGTGTTTTCGTAAATTGCTCAATTATGTCCATTAGGTCCTGAATATGAAACTAAAAGACGTAAGTGCCTTAAGTGCAACCAGAGGAAATTTCCAAGTCCTCATGAGTTACCTATAAAGCTTCACCCAAGCACTTAGGTGCTTATGAGGGTATAGACTTCTTTGAGTTTGGTTGGCTTTTATCTCTTTTTCTCAAACATTTTTTCTTACCCTGCTGTATGAATCTTTAATGCAGGATGAGTAAGCAATCCCTATAGCCAGGACTAGAAACCTAAGGTGCTCATATCTTATGGAAAAGAGCTCCTCAGAGAAACAGATCTCCCTAAATTTTCAGCCTTTATGATTCTCTGAAAACTGGATTGCCACTGTTTTTTAACTTCTGCAGAAGATATGGAAGGTGCTTTCCATTCATGTAGGCCACAGAATAATGTTAGGCACCTTTCTAGGAGGCAAGAAATGTGTTTTGAAAGGCTTCAGGATGAAGGAAGTCTAGAAGCCATATTTTTCACTTCCTAGTACCTCAACCACTACCACTGCTCCTGCCATCTTTTCAGTACAAAATGTGGAACACTTCATTTCCAGCCATTCCTGTTTCCATCCTGTTTCCAGAATGAATGGCACGAAGCTTTGGCCTGTGAATATAGGTGTTGTGCAGCCTCTCTGGAATAGGGGGATAAGATAAACCTTGAGTAACTTCCCTGTGAGTTGTATTTCATGTATTTCCATTTATAAACAACCATGTTAACAGACTGCATTCTAGGGATCTGACTTTTCCCATATGTTGTATGGGGTGTGTAGATGGCTTGATTTCAGGAATCAAGCCATCTACACACAAGAATTGCTCTTGAACTGAGCAATTAAAGGTGAAAAATGGAAGTACAAACATTTCATTGACAAGTGTTCTGTGAATCTGGACCTTCATGTTCTAAGGCAGTGTATATAGCCTGGACAAGGTCATGTTTCTCCTCTTTTTGACAGGGCCAAAAGAAACTGAAGAGGACTTACAGTTTAAAGTTGTTTACCATAAAATAAATATAGACATGAATATCCTGATTAAAAGGATAATTACCACATCATTCTGGCTGTTTAGAAGTCATCTTAAAACGAATGACTTGATTATTAAATATGTAATGGTGAAGAAAAAGTATTTGTGTAAATAAAATAGGAGAGTACAAATAATTATAAGTTAGAGCCTGGAAATTAAAAACAAAATTATAGACAACAAACTCTATAAAACACAGCCAGTAAATTTCGTTTACCACTGTTATTGTTAGGATAATGTAAAAAACAGATGGATGATATAATATAATTTGGTTAGCTAATTTTAACAGGCTTGGCTACAAGTGTTAACTTATTTTTAGATTTGATTTTTACTGTGCTTGCTTAGCCCACCTTGCACAATAAAAGCTCAGATCTGCACACAAGTACAGCTTGTGAGACGCCGTTAGCAGAATATCATATAGTCCCAATTCAAAGAAATTATCTTTTTGTCGCCTCCTCAAAAAAGTATTTGGGTTTGACTTATGTTTTTGCAGTTCATAGGAATTATTGAAAGCCACCAGCTACGCTACTAAGGGCCTAGAATCCAAATGACATGTAAACCTACGCATCCCAGAATGCTGCTATGCAAGATGATGTACCAATTAGCCGAGTCAGCAGGTGCTATTAGATCTCTTTAAGTCTCCCTGTGGTAAAAAATCCCAAAACACAACAACAACAAAGTAGCCTTCTTCCTGATTAAGTATTAAACCTGCATCATTTTCAGGTCAAATTAAACACAGTACATTATCTCAAAAATATGAGTTAGGAAAGAAAGGGCACCATTACATGACTCACAGAAGCAGGTATCATGCAGCTTCTATCAAACTATGTGCAAAGTGCGCTATATTACGTGGGACTGTTTCACTTTATCAACACTGGTATTCAACTGGTACTTATTTGAGAACCTATTTAGTAATATTCACCAAAATTGGTTATTAACTTCAGTTGCCACAAGCTTATAATTATTTTTCATTGAAATAGAATGAATCCATAAAAAAAAAGTATTCTGAAGTAGCTATTACAACACCAAGCCACTAGAAAAAGCTGTTTGACTTCCCACAGTGATTAGGCTCATTACAGCTTATAATAGGAAGAAAGTTTCAGAGTATTTGGGCTCACGAAACAGAGCAGCCTAATCCATATGATAGGAGGTAATTATTCATGCTATTCACAATTTGTAGTACTTCAGAAATTTTTGTCATTTTTACTACGGTCTGAAAAAAACCCCAAACCAACCTGGAAATGTGTATATGTATATTTTCATCAAGAGATTTATGTCTACTTGCATCAATAGAACTTCCTCTGATTTGGTTTGACCTAAAAAACAAAAAAAATAAAGAGTTGACATTGTGTAGGGGACAGTAGTCTTGCTTTATTATTGAGTTTTTGCTGTTGTTTTTTGTTTTGATTTGTTTTTATTTCAGTAAAAATCTTCTATTATATTTTAGCCATAAAGAAGTGAGCAAAATGGTTTCATTTTAAAAATATTTTTTTCTCCCTGGTTCTTTTTTTAGAGTCAAATAGAAGAGAAGGTACCCACTGATTTTACTTGGATGTAGAATAGATTTTCAAACCTTCTTAGAGCACAGTTAGGAGATTATTGCTTGCTCTTTCTAGCAGTTTCTCTTAAGAATTACCACCAATATTATCTGGCAGACATTGCAATAATAATTTCCATTAGCCAATAAAAGGCAGTAAATACTTAACTTGCAAAATTCTTGGAGCTCTGCAGCATGTAAATGAAATGTTGGGTTTTTCTGGTTTTTTGTTTGGTTTTTTTTTTTTCCACGAAGAAGTGAAAAAACATCTGATAGTGTCCATTAAAATATCTCTCTGTATATTAATATATTTATTATATTTCTGGAGGACATGAGTCTAATGTGTTTTATTTGACCCAGTACTGAAAAAATGGAAATATCTTTCTTTTATTACGAATACCTAACAAGAATGACAGTAAGGCTAATGTCACAGGCAGATAAAACAAGAAACTCAATTGCTTCATATTAAATGAAAGAAAATACACAAGTGAGAACCAAGTCTTACATGTTTTAAACATGAAACTACAGTAAAAATAGAAGAACAGGTAAAGAGGAAAAGAGTGTTTGCTATGATGAGAAAATGAACTGCAAAACAACTTGTCAAATATCCACAGGAATGACAATATTGCATTCGTCAAGGCCACAGATCTGTTGTTTCTGCGATCAAGAAGAGTTTGAATGATGTTGAAAACAGCACTGAGGAACAAAAATACGAGTGTTTTTTGATGCTTCCTAGAAGAAGGTAACAAAACTGAAACATGGCTTGGTTATGAGAATCTTTGTGATTTCAAGAGTCCCCAGCAGGCTGAAAGGTGGTTGTGGATGATCAGAAATGATGGAAAGCATGATCAGGGATGGGAGATGATTGAGACATGTGCAGTCTTAAGGCAATAGCTGATCATGAAAAGTCACCAGTACACATACTGGAGGAGAAATGGATATCTGATCTACTGGTATTGAGAATTCAGGTGAATTTATGTTTATGTGTACCCCAAGTGCAGAAGTAAGAAAAGACAGAGACAAAGCCTTGCGTGCCATTCACGGTCCCCTGTAGAAGGGATGAGAAGCATTCCTTGGAGGAAGTGCTGAAGAAACAATTAAAAAATTACAGAAGCTAGAGCCAGATACAAACAATTTCTTAGAGCAGGTATGAATTATGATTGTAAATTTGGTTTGACTAGGAAGAAGTCATTATAAAAATACACTGGGGAAAAAATAGAAAAAATCAAATTTTAAATAGGTTTGAAATACACTGCTGTAGAACAGTGACATTATGCTTAAATTCAGTGTATTACAGTCAGAGGCTTACCACGTGAGATCTTATATATCACTGTATAATTTACAGTAGTTGTTTTATGCATCATTATCTTAATAGCTATGCCCAGATCATTACAATTTATTGTAGGATAATTTATGCATGTTTCGGTACTATTTTATGCCTCTACTCATTGCTAGATTAAGAATTAACCCAGCCTGAAATTAAGTTTTGCAGACTCCATCCTAAAGATAGGAATAAAATTAAGAAATCAACGTACAGGTTTTTTTTATTGCAAACTTCATTATGACCATGAGCACTGTGACCTTTCAGGAGTAAGGCTGACCTAGATGTAAGGTACTTGGCAAATTGGCCTTCAGCCTTTAGTTTAACTATTGCAGATGTGATAGTGCACCATACTCCCAGTACACCTAAATGACTTTTTTGTAATGGAGAAAGAGCAGAACATGGATTTGTCATCTTTTGAAAACTACACTGACTTTTCAGACTGGATAACTAGTGAGTTATCGGTGTGAACATGAGGTCATTGAAAGTCCTTAACTAAAAGAAACCAGTCCAGAGTGATTGTCAATTGACTGTTCATTGACTGAGAAGAAGATACAGTACTGCAACATTTAAAAAAGTCATCAGCCCTATTCTGCCCTTAGCTATATTTGTATGACTCTGGGAATATGCAGACAGTCTCATAACTCTTGAATTACTCTAGTGCTTATTGTCTTAATTTATCATTCCCATTTACTTCCCTTCATCATTTTCAGAATATTTTTCCACCCATAAAAGGTGAACAGCAGCCCAGAGGTCTACATTTGTTATACAGCTGCCGAAAGCTAACAACTGCTTTGTGAATCCTCTTTGTTCTTAATGCTAGACCCAAAGGGTAGAAATTTTTCTATTGATTTCAAAAAGCTGTCCTGTCTCTTCAATACGTGTCTGGAATGCTGACAAACATTAATTTGATCATTCTCTTAAATGTAAGTATAAACTGAATAAAGTCCTAAAAACAAAGAAGACACATACAACACATGTAGTGACTTTCTGGGTAGAGAATAGACTCTATTTTGCACATGCCTCTAAAAAAAATTATGGAAGGCAAAATAAATCTTTTAAATAATTTGGTTAATGTAGATGTTGTATAAACTCTCAGAAGTCTATAGAAATACTGTTATCAGTGAATAACAATAATTTGGTGGGTCACTTGGTTAAAGTGGACAAAGTACTGCACAGCATCTACACGGCAAGCAGTATTTCCTTCCTGTTACTACCAGAAAGAAGTTAATGTAGCACAGCTTGCCCTAGTATGCCTGAATAATTGTTTCAAGGCAAGGTATTGGAAGGCTAGGTCCAATAGATACTACAATTGAACTCAGCCAGAGAGCAGCTAGATGCATTATTGATTATGCATGCGCTTCAGACTCTTGCAGTTTGCACATCAGCACTCACGCTAAGTAATAAACCTAGAAAAGTCTTAACATATCTTTTTAAACCACCTAAGCTGAAATCATTTATTCCAGCAATTAAAAATATATATGGTCATGAGGTTACCACAGTGAAGAATATTTATTTAGTTCAGTACTTTAAGACTTCTATAAAATATTGCACTCTCAAGATGACCTCTAGCTTCCACTCATTAGATAATATCAGGCATTTTTATTAGGAATTGATGTGTTTCTTTTCCACATCAGTGCATAGTGGATAATTTAAAAATAAAAAACCACATTGGTTAAAGGAATAGTGTATGCTATTAGCAGTCTTTGATCTGGGAAAGCTGCCAGCCTAGCTGGTGTTAATTTAGCTAGTCTATAAAAGAAAGAGCCTACACCTTCACATAAGCACTATTTATTTTGCTTCTATTAGGATTTTCCTTTTCAAGATGTAGAAATTTTGACTAATGAAATGCTTTCTCTTCGCATTTAGTTTATTAGGGAATAAGATCCTCACCCTGAATTCCTTCATCCTACTGAGGTGTTTCACTAGTTTCAACTTTTTAAGAAGGCATTCTTTGTTGTTTGTTTATTTGCTTGTTTGTTTTTAAATGCACTTCCTGGAAATTACCCTGAGGCAGTTCTTCAGTTGCTGTTCTTTTCTCTTCCCCATCACAGATCATTATCTTTTGATGGAGCACATTTAGCCCTGATATGATAGCCATTGCCTAAGCCTACAAAGTGTACAGTATCCCTGGAGAATAATGGCAGCAGGACCTGAGAAATCCAGGATCTGAGGATTTTCAGTGAAATGAAGGGACATAAATTCAAGGAGTCTATTTGGATGGGTAGCAGATAGAAGAACTAAAAACTAGAAGAACAAAGTAGCAAAGATGTGCGTCGTTCTCCCTTTTTAGCTGATGCTGAAACTTTCAGGCAGCTGATTATCACTTAGTGCTCCATCACAGAGGTATTCAGGGCTAGATGATAAAAATGTCTGCTGTGTGACAAGTCATTGTAAGGATCAGGACAGAGATATGCTGAGGAAGAAAGTCAGAGGACAGTTCAACCCATTATTTGGCTGCTCTGAGGGCTAGCATTTTATTATTTATGAGGCAGATGAAGTCTGAAGTTCACCATAGTCTCAAAAAGGAATTAAATTTGTGCCCTCAAAATTGAGATGTCTTAAATGGGTCAATTCTTCTACTGCTGTTTCTTTACTTTATATAAAATAATTTCAACTGTCTCCCAGATATGGTCTTTATTCCCTTTTTCCAACTATTACACAGACTGTCCCCAAAATTCAGAGTGTCTTTTTTCCTACTTATCCAAAAAAAACCAGATGAGTAGTGGGATTCCAGGGAACGTGCTGGTCTGTGAAAGAAAGAGGTGAAAGAGGCCTGTGAGAAGAGAGATTACAGATGTATCTTCCATTCTGCCACAATTGAGGAAACAGAAAAGTGGACAGGGAGGAATTTGGATTTGTGTTTGAAATTGAACCAATTAAAAGTCAAGCATTCACTTCAGAACACACTTCCATAAAGTGAAGGTGTTAGCTGTGCTTTTTTATTACAGGTTGAGCTCTTGCTCCCTTTTGTCCAAACTGCAGAAAGGTCCCAAAGATCTCTAATGTTGGCAGGTTCATGGGAATGTAAAAGAGAATGCATTCGAAGGAACACAACAGAGTAGCCAAAAAATTGGAGCACGACAGTAACAAGTCTCGTATAATGGCTGTGTTTGTATTTCAGACACCTTCTTCGATGGAACTTTCACAGCAAATGGTACAGCTTCAGACATTTAAACCCTTTGATCATAATTTGGAACGAGATTTTTCAAAATTCAGTGAGAATTTGATAAAATTAATGTGTTGTTGGTGCATTTAACAAGAAGAAACATTGCAGATAATCAGCATTGCCTGAGGTCAGAAGTCAGTCCAATTAGTTGAGGACTAGGAACAGCAATATTATGTCTGTTACCAGAGAATACTCAATCTTTAAAAAACTTGTTACAAACATTAATTAACTCTGATTATATGTGTTTGTGATATTTAAATATTGTTCCCATGTGAAAGGATTAACTGAAACAAAAAGAAGGTCTTGACTTTCAAAATGTACAAAGCAGCCTAAGGCCTAAGACACAGGTTGTCTCTTACTGGGAGTTTGACAAGTGCCTAAATACTTATAATGCCATTGACGGTCTAAGGAAACTTTGGAAAATCCCATTTGGTACCATAGGTACCTAGATTTTTTTGATAATCTGGCTTCCTGTGTCTTGCCTAGTGATGTGTCACACCAGAGGTAGTCAGACTGTGTGGAGGGGCATCCTATGAATAGGGGGTCCCCTCTCGCCTCCAACCCTGCCCCCTCCGAGGACTCCACGTCCTGGGAGGAGTCAGAAATGGAGGTTTGATCTTTCCCATGGGGGGAGACAGGGCGGAGGCAGAGGGGCTGACCTGTCCTCTGCTCTGGAAGGTTCTTGTTGGTTCATTGCTCTATTGGTTGTTCAAGCTTGTACCGTCCCCCCGAACCCTGTGGTTGGCTACACTCCTGTTGGATCCTCCCCCTTACCCACTCCCCATTGGTTGTTTGCCCTAACCCCTCCCCATTTCCCGGCCCTTAAATCCCCGTTCACAGACGTGCTCGGGGGCTCTCTCTTCTACTCTCAGCTACCTGGAGCCCTTGTCACCCCGCAACAAAGAGAGCTTTGGGAGATCCCCTCCTGCACCCTTTATCTCTTAGTCTCTTGTTTCATCTGTGCGTCAGAGGATCCCGTTTAGGAGCAACCTGACTCGGTGCAAATCTTCTGCATACCCATGAGAGCTTAGGCACTGGCCGGTGAGCCTGAGGGCCAACTGAGCCTCAGGGTCAGGGGCTTGGTGCCCTGGACTGGCAATCCCTCCGCACCTGGGGCTGTCCAGCGACAAGGCTGGGGTAACTATGTCTCGGAGCAGCTTTACTGACAATGTTCCCTAGCATGCCTGGAGATAAGCTGTACCTTTTCCAAGCCTGATACTGCCCTGAATTTTGCCACAGAGAGTAATAGCTCAATTAGGCTCAACTACCCTTGGGCTGCATCTACATAATAACTTACACCACAATTTAATTTCAAGAAATTCTTGGGGTATCTGATACTATAAAGGTGTCAAAACCTGCCTTTCTAGAATGTTCACTGGAGTGAAATTGCCACTCATAAAATAGTGCTGACTTGGATTTGTCCTGTGTTTCTTTGCATGGTGTGGTTGTCTGGCACAGCCTGGTTTTTGGTAGCAGGGGAGGGCCACAAAACTAGCTTAGTGAGAAGCAGCTAGAAGCTTCCACCATGTCTGACAGAGCCAGTCTCTGATGGATCTGAACATGGACATGCTGCTGGCCCAATTAGAGAGGTTGGTAACGCCTCTGCGATGACATATGTAAGAAGAAAATCAGAACAGCGCACACGCAGTTTTCTCCAGGGGTGGTGAAGCGCTGCTGTGGTGGCCATCCCCAGCGCAGCGCGCGGCAATGTGCCACAACCGCTGCCATCTCGGCATGGCTGCAGCGAGCCTTGCCTGCCTGGCTGCCCCTAGCCAGCCGTGCCGCGGGCAGAAGNCGCCCAAGTAACAGTTAGGCTCTTTGTCTGCCACCCTTTGCGTCTCTCTGTTCTCCCGCTTGGGGAATAAAGGCTTGGAAACCGCAGGCAAGAGTCTCCTCCTTCCTTCTTTATCCGCACCCAGCTTGCAGCAACCTCGGCTTGTGGTCAAGCCCACAAGGAGCTGAAGGCGAACGACTCTTTTCAGAGCCAACCACTGGACGTTGTGCAGAGAAGCACATTGGGAGAAGCCAAGGCTCTTCTAAGAGCTGTCGCCAGACGCAGTGCTAAGGCATTCGCTGGTGATGCAAAGGCTCTTTTAAGAGCCTAAGAGCTGACTCCTTTCAGCGCTGTCACTCTACCAAAGTCCTTCGCTGGCCCGCCGGGCTGGTCATCACCAGCGCAAGCGACAAAAACCCCCACGCCCTGTCTGCCTGCGCTGTTGGTGGGAAGGAGGGAGGGGCTGGGGGGAAAAAAGGTGTTTTAAGGGCTTATTTTACTTCTCATTATCCTCTTCTGACTCTGTTAATAATAAATTTACCTTATACCTTTAAATTTAAACCTGTTTTGCCCTTAGAGTGTTTTTCTCCCAGTCTTTATCTCAACCCACGAACCCTTCGTTACTCTCGTGGGTCCCTGGCGTTTGGCCAGTGTCAAACCACGACACATGAATATAGTGGGACTTCATTTGTTACAGACCATGAAGAAAACAGCTGCCCACATGCTCTGTTTTCATTTGCTCTGTAACTTATCAACCGTGCCCTGCAGCCCTTGTAAAGGACTGCCATTGTCATGTACTCAAATCCATTGAATCCTCTGTCTCAGATCCTGTTACACTAAAATATGTTTTGTGTAATTGTAAGTATTTGATCTCTTCTGCTCTCGAATCCAAACAGAGAGAGTCATGGCTGTGTGAGAAAAACAGACATGCAGATAGGCTGTCAATACTGGAATATGATGGCCCATCAGGAGCACCTTAGTGCTGCATTGCAGTCCTTAATACACAGACTGTAGTAGTTCTATCCCAGACACTTGCATTTCTGTGGGCAGGGTAGCACAGCTACTCCATAGCATCCAAATATCCTCAGTAGAATGGAGGCTTGAGCCAGAAATGGAATTCCCACATATTTTTTTTCCTAGTTTCTGAGAGTTCTGTTTCAGGAAAAAACAGATAAACAATAAATAACACAAAAGCTCTGCCAAATGTTCAACTGTGTGTCAGAGAGGGCAGATGGCCCCTTGAATAACATTTTAACAGAGCCTTTGGACAACATTTAATCCACTCTGTGCAATCCAGTTGGAATCTGTTTGGTGTGCCTCCAAATCAGCTTGATAATGAGCTCATAACAGTTTTCTTGAGAGCAGACTGGCTCATTCATAAGCTGCTTGTCACTATTTCATAAGTGATATATGAGTCACAGATTTAAATAAATTCAATATAAGAAATATTGGGGAGCCAATAAATCTGACTATTTCTTATGAATCTATCCAAACATCTCCTGCACTGTCATTCTGCTTTTTCACATTTTGCTAAGCCCATCTTAGAATTTACTGTATATGCAAAACCAGCAGTGCAAGCGAGATGGTAATCAGAGCATAAAACAGACACATGCACTCTCCTATGTATTAATAAGTTAGTGGGGGTGGGTGGAAAAGAAATGGAAAATAAAACAGGCCTCTGATAATTCCAGAATGACAGAAGTGATGTAATGCTCAAATTATAGTTCTTTGAAGTAGGCTCTGGGTGAACTAAATACATTACACATGGCGAAAATTGTGTGGCAACTGCTGTGGTAGAATTTGTCTTGATTAAGACTCCATGTGAAAAGATAAATCTTTCTAAGTAGAAATAGGAGTTCAATGAATTGAAGCCAAAAATTCAGCATGCCATTTGAGTTCAGGAAGTAAAGTAAACATGAGTTTGCATAATGTATTAGAAACCACTGTATTGCATTAGGAAAATCACAACGTCTATATACACTCTGAAAATAAGATAGAGCAGTTGCTAAACTTGCTGTTTAAATTTTAAAAAATCAAGATTGTATTTATTCAGACTGTGGTCTTGGCATCCCTAAAATGAATTAAGACCTTTTTGTTGCTTTGTAAGGCCTGGATTGTGTTTCTGACAAAATTTGTATCATCCATATCTAGAATACACAGTACTGTGGGGTCATGGTAGAGAATGAAGTTTCCAAACTGGCTTTAATATGAGCTGACTTGTTCTTTCTGACCGAAGTGTGAAACTCTGCTATTTTTGACTGTAGTTCATAGATGGGTTAATCCTGTGTGAGCAAAGGATTTAACCAAAAAGCATTTTCTTATGAAGTAGATAAATGCAAGCCCTTAATTAAAAAATACTCGACAAACAGAAACTCCACAATGATTCACCTACATACACTGAAAAGCAAGACCAAAGCTGGCATAGCTTCATACTCAAGGCAAACTCTGGACAAAAACGTCTGAAAAAAATTTTAGACCAAATTTTTAATACCCATAACACACCCTAATTGATACAGCTATTCTTCCTATTACCTGTTACAGTTATATCTAAAAACTGCATCAACACTTTGTAGCTGATAATTATGTATGTAATAGAAGAGCTGAGGCTAGTCATACATTTTGCAGTCAGTTGTGTAGGCAAATAGAGCTGGATTTACCCTGTCACTGCCTCCAGGTCTTGATATTTCTTCCAAAGATTTAATTTTTCTTGTGTTTATGTAATTCATGGACTCTGGGACTTTTTCCATTTTTTTTATAAAGGAGTGATTTTTCTCCCACCATCAGCTGATCTAATTCTAATAAAAATGGTTTGTTTTTAATACTACTGGAGGCACTTCATTGTTGAGATCCATAAATTCAAAATTTACATCGTTCTTCATCCCCTACAAAGCCAATAGGACCATATTCTGTTTATGTATTTATTTGGTGCCTTGAATCATAAAGTTGGCATTGGACGAAACAAGCAAATCTAAACAAAGAATATTTTGTGCTCTTCTATAGGGTTTTGGGATCTTTTGTAGTCGTTTTTTTTAAAACTTGGAACCAAACCATTATTAACAAGGGATGACACTGAAGCAGAGCATTCGTTAGAATATACTAGTAAAGATTTTAATTTAATTTAATTCATAATATGAAGGGTTTAACTTGTGATGTAAAGCAGCACAGCTCCACTTAACTTAGCTGAGTTGCCAAATTTGAAGTGCCTAATACTATAGTCTTAGAATCACAGAATATCTAATTTTTGAAGGGACCAGTGGAGCATGCTTGCTATTTTATATTATTCTCTATGTTAGAATGTGGAGAATTGGTAGGCAGATGGACGGTTCCAAAGACCTCCTCACACATGTAGTACTACTTAGTCATGTTTAACAAAATCCACACAATTAGGAGTCTTAACCAAACATTTCCGTAGAATTACGATTGTAATATGGCATTAACAGGTTTTTTATCACAGAGGGAAGAGGCAACCACACCATTACTCCATGAAATGTAGTAATCAACTTTAGTCATGGGGTGGATTATGGTGGTACATCTTCATCCCCTGCTCCTCAGGCCTGCTCTATGACCTCAGCAGCTCCTGAAAAGCCATCACTGAACGAGTTGAGCACTCATTTCCTGTACCAGGAGTTTTTGCATGATAAAGGCGGGAACAATTCTGACTGCAGCAGCTGCCTGAGCAAGGTGGGGAACAAAGGATAAGCAGTTGACTTTTTTAACCTTGGTCAATCATTTACCTGAATCATAGTCCAAGTGAAATGGCACCATTTTTACTGGATTTTTTGTAAAAAACCCCAGGCCTCCAATAGTTATTAGTCTGAGATACGGCAAGGATAGAAACTTATGGGTGACTAAAGCCAATCACCTCTGTGAAGAGCAGTCTTAAGTGAGGCCCTTTGAGTTTTCCTAGGCTGCTGCAGCTGCACAGTAACTCCAGGTGGGATGATTCTTGGAGCTCACCATCATTCTTGTTTGTGATGCTTGAAAGACCATTGCTGACAGTGAGATGTAGGCTGATTCTTCCAGGCACAACCCGTGCCTGCAGAGAAACATCAAGAGATTTGACACAAGTATTTCACTGAACCTCAGGGAAATTTTTGAGGTGTACCTTTACACACATACACATATAGATCTATACATTTCTGTGCTTTCTGTGTGTGTGAATTGATTATGGTATGTATATTGTCACTGTGGATCTATAATTAAGTCATTGTCATAACTGTAGTAAGTCCTATTGCATCACTTTGTAACTATTAAATTAATCAGTGATGAAGTACTGCTAAACCCTTTTGTAACCTTGTATTTTTGCATCCATGTCCTTTGCACCTTCAACCTTTTGCAACTCCTGTCTCTATGTAAATCATTCTTAGTTGATTCTAATCAGATTTCCTATGTGTGCTCCATCCATGTGGTAAGCAATAGAGTGAACTTTTCCATCGAACTCTGCCAAAGTTCCATTTTCACAAATTTATATTAAACTCTGCTTTTTGCCGTTACCTTGGATGGTGATTCTTTAAGCAGCCTAACCACTTACTCATGACAGAAGGCTACTCTTTTACTCATATTCCCCAAATAACAATAAGCCCACCTCTGCAAAGAAGATCAGAACCTTTGGCCAAACTGTTTAGAAGGTGTAGCCTTCAGTGTGGGCTTGGGTGCTCTGGGTGTGCCACCAGTCATGATCTTCTTCTACCCTGCTCATGGCACTCAGGATGCAGAAGGAATATCCTTCTACGCACCCCATTTCTCCTCTAGCTGTGGGTCCAAGGAGGTCCCAATGGCTGTGGCCATTCAGGACATGACAACGTCCTTGGCACATAATATTTTCAGCCAAGATGGAGGAGAAGGAGCCAAGATTTTACACCCAGGGGTCTTGCACAAACAAAAGAAAATGCTGCTTTGTTTCCAAATGAGCAGCAGCAACAAAGATTAGAGCCCAGTGACCATAGTGGCATGCTTAGTGCATATGTGTGACAAGAACAATATGCCAGTTCTTAATGAGAAGCAGAAATTTTTGGCTCTGACAGTACTGCAAGATTTTCAAGTCTTTACAGCCACTTTTAACATGAGAGGCATATGTGATGTTTTTCTTCATCTATAGCTACAAAAGTACACACAGATATCAAATGTACATGTGAAAGAGGGGAGAAATGATGCATGTATAGCAAAACAGACGGTGTGGTGATGACAATTTGTAGGCTACATATTGAATTTATTTAATTTAATAGACAATAGCCTGTCCTAATGTTTTAAGCCAACAAAGTATTTCCTGGCTCCCAAATGTTTGCTAAAATAACTTTTTTCCTTGTTAATTTCCAGTCCTTGGCTGCATTTTGTGCTAATTTCAAACATATGTCATATACAAAATATGTTAATTTTGAAAGCCAAATCTGGCAGGAGATGATTGTTGAACTGGCATAGAGAGGTTTGGGACAAACAGACAAGCTCAAAGCTGGCAAAACGCATTTACAAACCAAAATGTGTATTTTTTTAGATCTTTTCCAGTGAGTTCCATGTGCACAAAGGCAGAAATAATGAAGGAAAGACAAATGGTCTGTAAGAAAATTTCAGAATGAAATGAAAACACCTTTAATTTAGACATCTGCTGCATTTTAATTTACCCTTTATAAAGTTTAAAAAATCAGAGTTCAGTGTTTTATACAGCCCTTCGGGTCCTTAAATACCATAGATGAAAATTAGGGTAATTGAAACGTGACGGTGTTTATGATATGTATTTACAGCTTACTGAAAAAACCGCTAGTGAAATCAGCCATAGAAAGGCAGATTGTTACGATTTTTGCAAAAATCCTATAGATTGCCATCAGTTCTAAACAGTTGCACTTCACTTGTTCATTATGCCGCTTTACAGAAGTGATATCTTCTCAAAAACACTCCATGAAATATTCATATCAGTTAAAAATAACCTCTCCTCAATATTGACCTCTTTATGAGTTTAACCCAAAACTTACTCAATTTCACAGTCTGTTCATAGTAATTTTTGTTTCTTAAACTTTTTTGTACTAAAATATTTATAGATACTTTATATGTAAAAAGACATTTACATGTGGGAATAGGGACATATGTTTAATTCTTAAACTACTACTGCACTTATTTGTGCATATGTATTTGTTGAGCTGATTGTAGCAGTAGGACTTAATATCATTTAATACACGTAGGAATTTTGATAATGATGGACTTAATTCTAAGAGGTATATCTTTAAATAAAAAGAAGTATAGCTTCAAACTGAAGTGTAAAACTCCCTCAAAAGAATACAATAATGCAGCATAAGAGAGTACTATAGGGAGAGACTGAATATCTGAAGATAAGAATATAATCTTAATTCTGTTTTATTAGTTGGATGCATTACAAACTCAGACTATGGGACCATTTGTCCTTTATGCTGTATTTTCTAATTCTTTACTTAGAATTTCTGTTCTACTTCTTTACTTAGAATTCTTTTTCTGTGTGATTTAAGTATATGTGTTTCTTAAAGACTTGAATTGGAACAAAAAATGTGTTAAAATTTTCCTTGGTTGGGCATTTCGAGAAATTTTGGTAGGAAGTGTTGATAATGCCAAGCATCACAAAATACATATCTGGTGTTAAATTATCCAAATATACTAAAAACTTTAGTATAAGAGTAAAACATAAGGAAACAGGATTATGAAGTCTAAATTAACTCATTTACTGTGAGGGAACCACACTTTCTGACATAAAAATGAAAAGAGTGAAAACAAATATTTTTTTTTAATAAACCAAAACTTTTCTCTGTCAGAATATTCTGACTTCAGAAAGACTACGTTTTTAGGCAGAAAACTATTGCATTCTGCAAAACAACTACTGCATTCTGCAAAACAATTGCTCACCTCTCACCTAAACTAAGTAATGATCTCCTTAGAGAGTAAAGTTATGAATAACCTCTGTAGGTGGGCAATTCCACATTTATTTCTGCTTATAGTAGTTGATACCCTGCTATCTCAGACAGACACATAATTTCCAAAAATGCTGAAAAATACACCACTACACGACTTTGTTCTCCTGTCTGAACAAAGGCAGGAATTACAAAAGAAAGAACTGACAGAAAGATTGTCAGGCTGCTTTGATGACTTATCTGGATGCCGACAGAAAACAAACCCAGGTGATGCTGTGACTTCTAACATAAGGCAATTTCTGCAAAAATCCTGTTGAAAGATGGTAACTGGAGTATAGTTACTTGTCTTGGAAATCTATAGGAAGAATTACCTTGTAATCAGGTACTGTAAGATGGTTACTTATGGATCATGCACTATACAATGAAAATAAGGTTATAGCATTGGACAAGTAAAACAAACAAACAAACAAAACCCAATGAAACAAACAAAAAAAACCCCCAAAACCACTGTATGTAAGCTTTGATACATAAAATATATAGAATGTAGAAGTCTGATTGAGAAGACCTAAAATATACTTAAATGCAAATCTGTATCTTTTAAAATTATACTGATAAAAGCTTCTCCCAGAAGACCTGTCTTTTCAGGTTGTCTTCTGTACCTTAAACCTGCAGTTTAAGTCTTTTAGACTCCTCTGTGCTCAAAGGAAAGAAATAGACCTCTCCACAAGGAGGTTCATCCTGTCTCTCTTGGATTGCTATCCCAGATGCATGAATTCCCTCTGTAGTTTACATTTTATTTTTTAAATATAGAGAAATTAATAAGATAACAAGAAGACAAGTAGCCCAAATCAGATATTCACTGCTGATACAATTAGAATTACTGCAGTCCTGTTCAGAGGAAGTGGTCATTTGGAAATGGGGTAAGAAGACATTTACATCCAGTATGTAAAATGAGGAAAAAGCTTTCCACTTGAGCTTTCCTCTCAGAGTTCCAGAAAATACTTAAGTGGCTTAGCATTGAATTTGTGGATGTGGAAACAGCAAGTTTGTGGATAGACCTGTTCTCTTTCTACAGATATTAAAAATGTGCTTCATACTCTCACATAGTCTGCAAAAAGTGGCAGGGGACGGCAAAGCAGAGTCAGCAGACAAAAGCACAGTGGCCTATATCATGAGAGCATGGGTAATACCCTTACTGTCCTCAGGCAGGGATTGGAGGAAGTGACATTCAATACCAAGAACAGGGAGAGCTCAGCTATTCTTCTGTTAATTTGATGTAAGTTTTGCTTTTTATATAGGATTTATTTTTCTTTACTCAAATTAATTGATCTCTTGTTCTGCAACTTACACTAAGAGGTAAATAGTAATTAAATTGTATCTTCAGCAAGAGATCCAGCTCAAAGTGAAACAAACACAGCTTTCTTTTTGTTTATTAGATGGAAAACACATGAAGCTTGAGAAAACAATAAGAATTTAGCTGGCCTTGGTGATCTGACACTTTGCAGAAGGAAAAAATATTGCAGAAGTCAGATTTATCACAGATTAATTGGATTTTAAGCTTACAGAAATGTTTGGTTATATTTACACTCTTAGATTTGGATAATGTATATCTTCTTACAAATAAATTTCATAAAAGGCCTGTTGCCCCAAAGAAAGAGTTGAAGCAGAATTTTTTGTTTACAATGACTTAATAAAATCTTGATCCCATGTACATTTATTTCAGAGGTTTAACTTTACTCATGGTATTGAAAATATATAGACAAAATTGTCCATAAATTCTCATTACTGAGCTTTTCTCATTTGCTTATACATTTGTTAAAACCCAACCATGTGGGCTGAAATTTTACAAACTGAATGTCCATTGCAGACTGCTCTCAATAATTTGCTCCTCATGGTTTCTCTGAAAGAAGTTCAGACATTTGTGTTATTTCAGAGGAAAGATATTATATTTTTGCCTTAAAAGAATGGTTAACCTTCCCTTTGAGAAACTCCATTGTCCACTTTTTGGGACAGTTATTTGAATCTGGGATTCAAGAAAATTTGCTATACCATGAAAAAGGCAAACTCTTACATTAGTAATTTAAAGCAGGATAGATAAGGATTGCATATTCAGTTCTAATTCTAGGACAGCATCACTGTGTGTTTGACTTTACAGTCTTAACAATTATTTTAACCACTAATGTTGCTGGGGTTTACTAAATACATAAAAAATGGGGTTGTGTTCAACAGTTCCATTAGCAGTTCCTAGAATGTACAGCTGGGTCTTCAGGAAAATCTAGACTTTTGGGAAATATTGAGTGTGTATCTGCTTACAGATATGCAAGATATGATGTGTCCCCCAATCAGTCATCTTTCAGTAATGTTAAAAAATCGTATGTTAATGTCACCGTCATTTAGCACCTTATGAAACATTACCCCCTTACTTCACTAAAAATACAAACTTCAAAGATAAATACAAATTATTATGTGGCAGTAAGAAGATAGCTCATAAAACAGGAAATAAGAATTTAGCAGTCCTATCTTTATTGATTGAGACTTAACGCATTTTTAACCCCCTGTGAATATGTATCAAGATTAGTTAGCATGTGAGGATATATGGAATAGATAAAATTTTCCATTCCTTGTCAGTACCAACATTGTTGGTAGAAGAGCTTTTTGATGGTGTAGAACAGGCTTTTATTTGGGCAACTTTAAACACATTTAAATGTGTAATTAATTTTTTTATGAACACATTTGACATCTATAGAAAAATATGATTCTAGAGGGCAATCAGTGATCCTTGAATTTCAAAGAGGTTTCAACCAAAGGTAACAGATTTTCTACATACCCTTTTTGCATATTACCCTCTTTCAAAAACACTAGATTAAAAAAATAGTGTATACATTCCTTAAAAAAAAAAAAAAAGAAGAAAACAATATATTCATATAGATTCAATTAGATGCATATTGTGTGTTTTTAATGGCACAAAACATTTTTCTATTATGAAGTCCTCCCAATGTATTGTGTCAGCATTATATCAGAACAACTTTTACTTGCAAACATGTGCTGAAAATTTTGACTCCTGCTGTTTCAAAGGACCTAATGAACTTCTGAATAGTGTGCTGTATTTGGCATATTATAAATGCATATTGTATAATATAAGATTTTTCAAACTGCATAGACACAAATGATGCATGTTAGTTTGTGAATATCTGTGCATGGGCACTGCATTTGGCAGTTACTCTTTTAAAAAAATTATGCTACTTGGAAAGACTCTTCCTACTTTTGTCTTTGCCTTTCTTACTCTTTTTTCTTTAAAGTCTCCTTTTCCCCCCAATTTCTCTATGTCCTTTATCCAGATAGTATTATTGATGTCTGATAAGTGGGAAGGATACTGAAAACTCTCATTTGAAAATTACGAAGATTATAATTTAATGGCTTAATTGTTCTTTAGTAAAGGATTTATTTATTTATTAATAAATATAAATTACTACTTTAAATAAAGTCAAGATTTCTGTCAAAACTTTATTTTAATTGATTTTTTTAAATTCTATTTTTCTGTCAGGTTTTATGTTCATAGGTAGCTTCTATAGCACTTTCAATTAACTATATATTATGGTTATTCCTTTTGCACAGATTTCATCTTGCTGTGCTGCACAGTGGAATGGTGCTACCTTTACATAGTACCAGTCTAAAATATGTGATTGTATCAATCGATTTCAAGGGAGTCCCTGATTATAAGTGGCTTTTATTAAGTGAAACACAGAGAACAGAAGTGATATTACCATAGCAGAAGAAGATTTGATCTCAGGTCACAGGTCATTCTATTTTAAGGTGCATTGTCCAATTCCTGCTAAAACACTATTTTAACTGTGGAAATTTTGGGAGCAGCACAGTATTGACAGAGTAGGTTTGGCATTGAGAATGGTATTGTCTTGGTTCTCTTTTGTCCCAGGAGAAAAATAGGATATTTTTCAGTTACTTTCTGTATGATTTTATAGCATATGGAGGTGTGTTTCTGCCTAAAATTCTGTAATTATATTCTTTATATGTATCAATGTACAACTGCTTAGACTTATACATGCACTTCAATTTCTGGAGCATCAGATCCCCAATCTTCTTTACTAATGTCAATTAGAGCCTTATACAGAAAAATGTCAAAACAGCCTTATATAGAAAAGTCAAAATCATAGCATTATTAAGGTTGGGAAAGGCCTCCCAGATCTCCGAGTCCAGCCTTTGACCGAACACCAGCACACCAATTAAACCCAAGCACCAAATGCCATGTCCAGTCGTTTCTTGAACACTTCCAGGGATGGTGACCCCACCAGCTCCCTGGAAAGCCCGTTCCAATGCTTAACCACCCCTTCAGTGAAAAAAAATTTCCTGATGTTCAGTCTGAATCTCCAGTGGTGTAGGTTGAGACCATTTCCACTCGTTCTGTCACTAGTTGCCCCAGAGAAAAAGCAAATACCTGTGTTGCTGCACCCTCCTTTCAGGTAGCTGTAGAGAGACTTAAGGTTTCCCTTGAGCCTTCTCATCTCCGTGGTAAATATCCCCAGCTCCCTCAGCCTCTCCTCCTAGGGTTTACTCTCTAGACCCTACACCAGCTTTGTTACCTGTCTCCAGACATGATCCAGCAACATAAGACCTTTTCATCCAAGACCGAAAACTAAAAGTTATCTTGCAAATATACTCCTGCTCATTGTTTATACTTGCTAAATGAAATAAGACTAAAGAACATCACAGAACAAATGGAAATTTTGAACAACCCTTATTTTTTTAGGGCATGCTTTTGGGAATGCTGACATTTAAATGGTTTTTTATAACAAGTTCAATTTGGAGGAGCCTTGTTATTCTGTGAAATGATGGTAGCTGAGTTCGAAACAGGCCTGCTGTCAGATGTACAGAATGTAATGGCAGATAAGAGAATTGGAGTTCACTCAAGTCTCTTAGTTTCTTAAATAAATACCTTTAGCTTCTTAAATAAATATACAAAGGTGGAAATTTAACAGATTGTATTTTGTATGGGGTATGGTGGGAAGCTTCAGTAGAGAATTTTTTGTGCAGTTCTTCCCAGATTCTCTCCACCTCTGTCACGGCCATCCATTAAAACATATATACTCAAATCAAAACAGTAAGTAGCAAACAAACAGCTGCAAAGATTTAACGTCTCTCATATTTCTTTAATTGGTAATAGGATTGCTGAGAGCTTGGAAGATTTGTTTGGTAAACAACTTTAGATTTAAAAACCATGTGTTCTTATGACAATAAGACATCTAAAATCTCCTAGTTAAGAAAAAATATTCCCTTCTATTCTTGAAATAAAACCAACTTCACCTTGTTTCAAGTTTTTGAAAATACTGTGTTTTGATGCTGATTTCTTGGAGTTTGTGTATTTTGCATTTAAAAAATAGGTCATTGCAAAATTAAAATGGAAATTACAAATTCAGAGTGTTAAACCAAGACATTTCTCAGGCAAATAAGTTATTTGTTCTTTTGTTTTACATTCTTATAGAATTCTGATACAGTATATGTGATAACACACAGAAATCCACTCCTTTAAAGCATTCTGATAAAGGTTTCTCTAGAAAATTATTTCTCTAAATTTTCTGTTGAGGTAAACATGGATATTACATATTTCTCCTGCAATTCATTTTTTAAAATTATCCATATGAAAATCATCACATTTGTCATGTGCATGCACTCTGAACCAAATCTTTTCCAACTTTTCATCTAGTGATTACACAATATTGTTTTGAATATTTCAGCAGCACTCCTTTGTCACACAGATCATATTAATATTTTCCACTTCTCATGTGAACACTGAGAATGAGCACTTAAATAACCTGGATACATCCTCTAGTTTCAAGGAGTAATAGCAGCTGTCCCAGACATTAGTAATTTTTAAAAAGCAATAGATTTTGCTTAGCTTTTAGACAAAGTGTGAAACTCCTTGTAAGTCACATTTATGTCCTGCCACTATAGTGAAGGAAGAATAAATGTTCCATATTGAACAGATAATTGAAAAAGAAAAGCTTTAAACGTTTGAGAACCGAGGTGTCAATTTCTGTATGCAATGACTGTGTTTTGCATCTGATTGTGGTTTTGGGTTGCCAATTTTCAAAGACAAACACTGTTAGGTCACTGAACTCCATAGAAGTACATGTTTTCTTCAAAATGATTGGAAAAGTCTAACTCTTTCTCCTGTCATGTCATTCAAGGAAGTGGGTCAAGAGCTAAAAGTTCCAGCTAGTGGGCAGAAGTGAGCTTTTATTGGGCTTGTATTTTTCTGACACGATTCTCAGTGCAGTGAGTAAGGGATTTGTATGACAACTGAAGTCCCTAAATCAAGTTTCCAAGTTCTACTTTAAACAGTTTCCAATGTTTGCCAGAATTTGGGTTACTTAAGGAATAACTGGAAAGGAAATAATCAAGCACATCACAGCTCTCATTGATTTTCCTTCTCCCTGGCTTCCCTTCTACTTCTGATGTTTGGATTCATTTTTTTTCTTTTAGTGTTCATGCTCTGTAGACTGCTAATACTATCTGCTTCTTCCATTTTTCTTTTCTCCTGATTTTTTCTGCCTATCATTCTCTGAGTTTAATAGTTTCATGTGTTCTAGTAGTTCCAAGGTAAAAAACTATGCCTTTGGACATTTATAGAGATGATGCTACCCTTTGGAATAAAGTCTACACTTGCTCCTTAGTTTTAAATAACCAAAGGATGTTGGAGGGAAGGTATAAAAAGTATTACACAATCTTTCTTGTCCTTTACAATTTTTACAATATATTCATTTTGATGCATTTTACATATGTAATACATAACTATGTACAATTAGAGTAGTATTGTTACTTATATGTATATGCTATTGTATTTGGTGTATGGGCTGTTTAAATGTATAAAATATACTCATATACTTATCAATATATACATCGATAACAATTCTATATTTGTCATAGATTTAAGGAGTGGTTATGCTCAAAATTGTGCAAAATCTATTTCTATATTTTTCTAGATCTCAGTTGACATTGCACACTGAGGGCTTAGTATAGAAGCTCAAAATAACCATAAAAACAGAGTTAAGGGAAAGATACTTAAGCTATACTGGGTAACGTGAAGTTCATTGCTGTTATTTGCAGGGATAACATTTATATATTTATACCTCTTATAACTCAGATACTGAAATAAAATAGCAAAATATCTGTTAATTTGGTCATATGCGTGAATTTCCAACTGCAGGAGGGTTTGACCAATGCAGTAGTAAGTTTTGCACCTTCATTTCCCCTTCCGTGGCTATGACATTATTGGATACCAGTCTACTAATTGTTCTGCTGCTGTATCACCATTTAACATTTTTTGCTGGTTTTTTCTTTGGGTACCAAAGACAGACAGAAATGTGCACAGGTTTTACCCAGATTTTTTTTTTTTTTTTTGAGTTATATTTAAGATCAGAAAGATGCAGCATTACTGCTAAATGTACTGAGCATTGCTGCAAAGCGGGTAGCAGTGAGACAAGAAACCCACAAGAAACTGTTAAAAAAAATCTACTAAAATTGTCAAGAACCTTAGGGTCCACTTAAAATATAAGCTTGAATATTGCTTTTAATCTATTTTTATGTACCTGCATCACAGACCTACTTCAAACATGAATATTTTGATTTAAGAAGCAAATGGGGAGAAAAAGCAAAAACAAGTCAAATGCAAAACTGAAGTACAAAAAAAATTTTGTTCAATGTCATTTGATTTCATTGACTATAAAATTGCTCTTGGCTAAGAGATACCTTCCATATAACTTTATTTCACTGTCTGTGTCACCAACTTGACTGCATTCTACAATGACAGAACTACCTGGATGGTTGTGCCCCTGCACTTCAGCAAGGATTTTGACAATGTATCTCACAATATGCTCATATGCAAACTCAGGAAGTGTGGCCTGGATGAGTGCACAGTAAGATGACTTGAGAACTGGTGGAATGATAGATCTCAAAGAGTCATAATCAGTGGCACAGGGTCTAGTTGGAAGCCTGTCACTTCCTGACATGAGTGGCGTCCCCCAAGAGTTCTGTACTGGGCCCAGTGTTGTTTAACTTGTTCATTGATGACTTGCACAAAGGGACAGATGCCTCCTCAGCAGGTCACTGATAACACAAAGCTGGGAGCAGTGGCCAATGCCCCAGAGTGCAGCCCTTCAGAAAGGCTTTGACAGGGTGGAGAGATGGGCAGAGAGGAACCTTCTGAAATTCAACAAAGGCAAAAGCAGAGTTCATGACTGTGGAGGAATAACCCCAGGCACCAGCACAGGCTGGGATCTGATCTGCTGGAAAGCAGCTCTGAGGAGAAGGACCTGGGGTTCCTGGTGGACAACAAGCTGTCCATGAGCCAGCAGTGTGCCCTGGTGGCCAAGAAGGCCAAAGGTGTCCTGGGGTGCATTAGGAACAGCATTGCCAGCAAGACAAAGGAGGTGATCCTGCCCCTCTGCTCAGCCCAGGTGAGGCACATCTGGAGTGCTGTGTCCAGTTCTGGGCTCCTCAGCACAACAGAGACATGGAGCTGCTGGGAGAGAGTCCAGCAGGGGACTTCAAAGTTGATCAGAGGACTGGAGCTCCTCAGGTATGAGGAAAGTCTGAGGGAGCTGGACCTGTTCAGCCTGGAGAAGATAAGACTGAGAGGGGATATTGCCAATGTGAGCAAAATCTGAAGGGATGCTCTTCTGGGTGGTGCCAAGCAATAGCACGAAAGGCAATGGATAGAAACTGAGGCACAGGAAGTCCCCTAAATATGGGGAAGAACTTCTTAACGTTGCAGATGGCTGTGCACTGGCACAGATTGCTCAGAGAGGTTGTGGAGTCTCCCTCACTGGAGATACTCAAGAACTGTCTGGACACAACCCTATGCCATGTGCTCTGGGATGATCCTGCTTGAGCAGAGAGCTTGGACCTGCTGTCCTTTCAAACCTGACTGATTCTGTGATTCTGTCTAGCACTAATAATCAGCGTATAAAATTGTTACAACTTCTACACGGAAGAAATCACCACACACTCTGTATATGTTGTGAATAATATTAGCTTCAAATTATAATGAATAAGAGAGAAAAAGAACCTTGTGACGGAAAGTTTACATCTTGTTATTTTGTATTTATGCACTCCATGTGAAGAAGCACTTTGCAAGGAAGAAAATCTTTCAAAGAAGCATAACTATTTGTGTACTGACTACAGTTCATTTCTTACACAAGAAAACATGAGATCAAGTCAAAATGCAGTGGAATCATTAACCCTTTCTGATCAAAATTTTATCTGTCATAAAGTTAAAAGAATTGTTGAAAGAGAGCTTTGTCTACTTGTAACAGGTAAAGAAGAAAAAGGAGGAAAAAAGAGAATGAACATTGCCAGCTATAGCAAAAATGAGGGCACAGACTTGCTCACCTTTTTTTTATTATTTTCTTACTTCTTCCTTTTTTTTTTTTCTTCACAGAAATGGATACTGAAATCTCCTGTAATTACAGTGCAAAAGCCAAAATGCGCATGTCTGAGCAAATTCGGATTCTGGCTTGATTTACAAAACTATACAGACAAAAAGAATGTGTATACTTTATTACTCAGCAGTGAATGGAGGGAAGCAGGGGCAAGACTAATGTTGAAGATTAGCCAGAAAACAGTTTATCAGTTTGTGAGTCATCAAACTTGAGAGAATGGATACTCACTTTAGTGGGAACCAACTTTTTAGGTCTCCTGAATGCTGGCTGGTGATTGCTTTGTCTTACATGTGCTTATAAATCTGTGTGTTTGACAGAGTTCATATGGATTGATTCATATTTCTTTTCAATATTTTCTACCATAAATTCATTGTTTAGAAAGCACTTTCTTGAAGAACCATCACTTTGTTATTTTGAGTTGTAACAATCTAAATTCTGTCTCCAGAAAAAGAGAAGACGTTGCATATTTTACAATACACTGGAAGATACCTAATTTCACTTGCCCCAGACAAGATCCTTGTACACACCAAAACTCCTGAAAGGAATAAAGAGGATTTGGACAGGCCTTTTTTTTTTGTTGCAGGTGAGAGCTCTCTGGTGAATTGATAGTAAATGTTCTTTGAAAGGAGGGTAGGAGCAATATCAAGACTGAGTGAAAGTGAGTACAACGATGTCAGGTTTTGCTCTTCCTATTTCTGATCCCATAACCAAAAGTTAAAGTGAAATATTGTTTCAGGTGGATACCACTCGCATTTTAAACTGCTGACCTCTGTGGAGACCATACCTTTCGCAATCACCGTCCCCATGTGGAGTTGGGAAGTCATGTTTTCTTTCTTTCACAGCTGGGCACTTACCTCATCTCATACCCTTTAAAGGCATGATAGAATAGACAGAAAATGTAAGTCAAAAGCATCATCACTTTGAGCTGAATTTGGGTTAATAATTCAGTTATCCAGACAGACTTCTGAAGGGTTTGGTTCAGAATGTTGTCAAAGTGAAACATCAGCAATAGATGGGTTAAAGAGGCAGTAGTGTTTTGACCCTAGCTGGACTCCAAGCATCCACCAAAGCCTCTCTAACCCTCCCCTCTGCAGCTGGACAGAGCAATGAAGATGTAGAGTCTATGAGTTGAGATGAGGACTGGGAGAGATCACTCACTAAACACTATCACGGGCAAAACAGGCTGGAATTAGAGATATTAGTTGAGTTTGTTACTAACAACATAAGAGCAGAATAATGAGAAGTAAAGTAAGTCCTTAAAAACACCTTCCCCCAACTCTGCCTCCTTCCCAGCTCTACCTCCGACCTGAAGTGGTGCAGGGAGGTGGGAAATGTGGGTTATGGCCAGTTCATTACACATCGTTTCTTCCACTGGTTTGGAGGAGGAGTCCTTCCCCTGCCTCCAGCATGGGGTCCCTCCCACAGGAGACAGTTTTACATGAAGTTCTCCAATGTGAGTCCATCCAACAGGCAACAGTTCTTCATGAACTTCTTTACTTCAACATGGGTCACTCTTCCACAGGGCGCAGTCCTTCCAGGATCAAGGACAGGCTGCTCCAGTGTGAGTCCCCCACAGGGTCACATCCTACCAGGAAATCTGCTCCAGCAAGGGCTCCTCTCTCCATGGGTCTGCAAGTCCCAGACAGAACCCTGCTCCAGCACAGGTTTCCCATGGGGCCACAGCTTCCTCTCAGGCATCCACCTGCCCCAGCTTGGGGCTCTTCCATGGGCTGCAGGTGGATCTCTGCATCCCCGTGGACCTCCATAGGCTGCAGGGGCACAGCTGCCTCACCATGGTGAAGTGGAACCTCAGCCCCTTCTTCACTAACCTCAGTGTCTGCAGGGTTGTTCTTCTTACATATTTTCACCCCGCTCTTCTCTGGCCGCAGTTATATCTGATCAATAACGAGGGGGTTTTGTTGACTCTCTTAAATGTGTTACCACAGAGGCGCTATCACCATTTCTGATTGGGCCCAGCCTTTGCCAGAGGAATGTCCAACTTTGGAGCTGTCAAGGACTGGCTCTGCCAGACCTGGAGGAATCTTCTGGCAACTTCTCACAGAAACCACCCCTATAGTCCCACCATTACCAAAGCTTGGCCATGAAAACCCAATACAGAGACTCAAGCTTACTCTTAATTTTCAGCTTATTGATTTGTATACTAAGAGTGAGATATTTGATTATGCAGGTATTCTGCTTGGAATTTTACAAATGTTAAAAAATCTGGTATTACAGGCTTGATACTTTTGAAGTCATGTCATCTGGCCTCCTGGGAGCACTAGTATGTAATTTTTACGAAATCAAATTCTACATTGTTCTACTTGTCCAACAAACATCTTTTGCAGTTGGTTTGCTGTTTGGCTTTTTAAAAATAATTTTTCGTTATTTTCTTGGAAACCAATTGCTATAATTTGCTTTAAGATGACAAGTTTAAATGTTTCAAACATGCTGCATCAATACATGTGTTTGTTTTTCCTGAACAGTACAAATTACTCAGACTAGTTTGTGTGAGATGATTACACCAGAGTTTCAGATTCAAGAAGGTCTACATTATGTCTGACATATTTCAAATAAAAGGTGGGAGGCATGAATTTATAATTTTAGCTGTTGCTGAAACACATTACAGTAAGCAGAACTGCAAGGAACTGCAAAATGATTAACTGACATTGGGAAGTATGACATTTATTTAAATCTAGTACTGCATTCACAGTTGCCTTGCACGGGAACTTTGATGCATATGCCAAGATTATAATAATAATACTCTTAAGGTCCATTTAGTGCAAGGCTGAGCAGTCACAGTTCCTGTTCAGTTTACATCAAACTCAGTTTTTCTACTAGCAATGAGAAAATTGATGTTGCTGACACTATGAATAGAGAGTCCTGCTAATTGCTTGCAGGCATTTTCATCAGTCTTCTTTTACAGTAGAGAGGCTGTTCAAAGACTGGCAGTCTTGGGCTGTGAACACATAAATGTAAAATTTGGTATATGCAACAGGTGTTCTAAGTTAGGGTGAATAAATGCAACTGTATACCAGCATGGAACAAATTCTAAAAATGTTACATGGCGTGCAAAATGTTGGTAGTAGATTATTTGTTATCCTTGCTCAAAGGGTGAGACTGACACTCATTTCCTGTTCAATCTATACCAGATTAAATCGCCTTGAAAATCCCAGAAATTCAGGAATGTAAAGAAGAAAGACATCAACCATTATGCAGGGTAATGAATCCAGAACTGCAATGAATTCAATATTGCTTCATTTTATATTGCTTACCCTTCTCTTAGGACGCCCCAAAATAAATTCTACTTAAACATCCTTACATTTATAAAAAACTAATTGGACATAGTTCCTTATTTTTTGACTTGTAACTTCTAACACTAGCTTGCTGAACTTTTATCCATAGACTTAGAAGGCTAGTAACCTGTTATATTTTTTAGCCATGGTTTTAATATAACAGATATTTTTAGCACTGTATATGAATCTGGGGTCTAAAGGAACCCCAGTGTATTACAGCACTAGTGATAAACATGATGAACTGATGATATGTTAACAATGAGTGGGCAATGCCACACATACATAACCCGCAGCCTTGTACTGCGAAGCCATGTGGACAAAACCACAGGTGTGTGGTAGCTCACTAGAGCTAACACAGCGATAGGTTACTGCGAGCCACAGAGCGCTTAGGGTCCTTCTGACAGCACCCGTGAGCACATTCCCACTGACAGCTCCCCACCTCTAAACCTCTGCCTCTGGCGCTAATGCTCATGCAATAGTGGGATCATCTGAGACAAATACATACCCCTTTCGCTAAAAACTTATGTTTTCTTTATTGCCTTTCACTTTTTTTAAAACTATCTGGTCACACATCCAGTAAAAATGTTTATCCTCTTCGTAGTATGTAATGGGAATATTTTTACAATCACAGAACCATTAAGGTTGGAAAAGAACTTCAAGATCGTTGAATCCAACCCTTGACCAAACACCACTATGTCTACCAAACTGTAACAATAAGAGGCTCATCCACTCATTTCTTAAACACTTCCAGGGATGCTGACTCCACCACCACCTGAGGAAGACCACTGCAACACTTAGCCACTCTTTCAGTGAAGAAATTCTTTCTGATGTCCAATCTAAACCTACCCTGGCACAGAATGAGGCCATTTCCTCTTGTCCTGTCACTGGTTGCCTGGGAGAAGAGACTGACCCCTACCTTGCCACACCCTCCTTTCAGGTACTTGTAAAAAGCAATAAGGTCTCCCCTCAGTCTTTTTTTCAAGCTGAACATCACCACCTCTGTCAGACATTCCTCATGCGGCTTGTGCTCCAGACCCTCAAACAGCTCTGTTGCCCTTCTCTTGAGATGCTCCAACTCCTCAATGTCTTCCTTGGATCGAGAGACCAGAACTGAACATAGGATTTGAGGGTGTTGCCTCACCAGTGCCCAGTACAGGGGCGCAATCCCTGCCCTCATCCTGCTGGCCATGCCATTGCTGATACAGGCCAGGATGCCATTGGACTTCTTGGCCACCTGGGCACAACTGGCTCATGTTCAGCTGCTGTCAACCAGCCCCTCCAGGTCCTCTTTGTCCAGGCAGCTTTCCAGCCTCTCTGCCCCCAGCCTGTAGTCCAGCATGGGGTTGTTGTGAGCCAAGGGTAGGACCTGGCACTTCACCTTGTTGAACCTCATACCATTGGTCTTGGCCCCCTGATCCAGCCTGTCCAGATTCCTCTGCACACCCCTCCCACCTTTCAGCAGATGAACACTCCCCCTCAACTGATAATTGCACTGCAGCTGCCCACTGTGGATGCAGTCATCTATTGTACATTTCCTTCATTGTATTTATAAATTCTGTTTTCTTGAGCCTACCTACCTACAGAATATTAAGTGGATTTCAAAGTGGGATTAATTTGTAGGTTTAGTAGCCCAATCAGTAGCAATCATCAATAATTCTTTCTCTGCCATGAACCACGAGAGTGGGGAACTTGTGACCCAGAGATTGAATACATCCCATGCCTGTATTTCCTCAGGCTCATTGCCACTTCTTTTTATGTATGTTTATTGGCTATTACTAGAGAATGTCCTAGTGACTGTAAAATGTCTTTGAAAGGCTTATTTGGCCCTGAGCAGGGAGAGGATTCCACTCCCCACTCACTGGTAATGTCAAAATAAGTATCAAAGATTAAATGAACAGTTGAAAAAAAAAAAAAGAATTCGATTAGTAGAGGAGGATCGAATTACAGTGAACTTCCCTCCTGGGTTCACTGCCCATAATAATGACTTTATTTAGAAGTAAATTACTGAAAAGTGTCACTTTAAAATGTGCCCTTTATCTATCTCAGTGTCAAGTTGAAGTAGATGCTTTGTGGAATGATAGGATGGTTGAAGTGGATGAATTTCAGAGTTAAGTTAAGCCTTAAGTATTCTTTATAAACTAGAAATTTTAACTGGTAAAGAAGATTCCAGCCTATTTGAACATATTCTCAAAAGTCTTACAACCTATTTTCAGGGGAAGCAGTACTCTCCCAGAGGGACTTTGTCCCTGAGCCAGGAAACCAGGCATATTTTACAACTGCAAGCAACTTCACAGAGATTCTTCTTGTGCTTATGTGATTCTTTCTTACATAAACCTTTCTGTTTTGCTCTTTAAAGAAACCCAGCCTGCCAGCTGGGTTCCTCAGAACAATTTTGGCAATAAATTACGACCAGTGTGTGAGTGCTTTCCTTCACTTGTGGCACTACTTCATGAGGCAAATATAATGCAAGTGGGTTCACTGCAGGTAATTTTTGTGTTTTGTTGCAAAAGTTCTTTGAAACATCAATGACGTTATCTGTAAAAGACCACAGGCTGGCATTTTTCCAGGCAATATTTTGATCTAGTGTAGAGTAACCTAAATTTAAAACAAGAAAAAGAATAAATTCAGACTGCTGCTATTTGCCTGGGCATCTAAGCATGATTCGCCCTGTTCTATCAGTCCTGTTAAAGTGTCACATTAATTTTTCCTGCTTTCTCCTGGTTACTGATTTGTACATGTTCCTTTGTGAAAATGTTAAGAGATATCCATAATAGAATAATTCCAAGAAAAAAAATGAACATTCCACTTGACTTTTTTTTTTTTTTTTTACATAGAATTAAACAGGAGTAGGATGGATTTTTTTTTCTCCTAATTTTTCTGGAATCCCTACATTTCTACTCTTGCACTAGAAAATGTGTACTGAAATAAAATCAATACTTGATTTTTACTCAGCATATGAAATAGGCTATCATTTTCAGATAAATAGTCCATGGAAACATTGAAGGGCAACCTGTACATCTCAGTCTTTGGTTGAGTCTTTGCCATTTTATCTTGATTAGTCTGCAGCTGTTTCAATAGCCAATGACCCTGAGAGAGAGAAGCAAAGCTTAAGGCATTTTCAATTTTGTTTTTGGAAAGATTGTGAAGATTGGTCAGATAATTGCTTGCCTGGGGTATAATTCATAGAATCATATAATCATAGAATGGTTTGGGTTAGAAGGCACCTTAAAGATCATCTAGCTCCAACAGGCTTGCTGTGGGCAGGAACACCTTTCACTAGATTAGGTTTCTCAGAGACCCATTCAACCCAGCCCTGAACACTTCAAGGGATGGGGCATCCGATATTTGTTCAGTGGGTATGGATGGGGCATTTTCCTGATTACACAGAAGGGGCAGAGTTTAGCACTGTGTGGTTACCATAGTGCCTCTGTCTGGGGAAACCACATGGACCTGACCTGAAGGAGCTGTCAGTCGTCTTTGTTTTGTTCCCTGTGGTGAATACCTTTTTGAATATATATACATATATATTCTTTTTTTAAATTAATATTGTTGCTGTAATTGTGTGCACTTACTCCATTGCTTTGAGCTTTTAGAAAATTGTTATCTCAACCTATAGTCTCTGCTTTTTTGCCCCTCCCTCACTGGAAGGGGCAAGGGAAGGGGAATGGCTCATTTGGAGTTTGATTTCCTGCTGTAAAAAGCAGCACAGGCATCCATATCCAATCCATTGAGTTCAATTAAGAACAAGATTAAAAAGTGTAAGAAGTGCTGTGCCACTTTTAATTGTGTATCTCATACATATCTTTTCAAGAGTCTACTAATCCAAGACGAGATGTCTTTGCTATGAATAACATGGTGTACAGTGTTTTAGAATAATCACTTTGACTTGCATCAGGCCTTGGGCATTTAGAAAAATTAACAGACACTTTGGTATCTCTCCACTTGAACATCCATGCAGACCCTAAAATTTAGGAGATTTATTCCGGTAGGTGTATTTATGGTTCATCTTCTACTATTCCACTGAGGACAGTTCACATAGTCTTTCCCGCTTTATTTCTGGGTATTACTAAGCCTATTTCCCACCTCCAGAACGGACTCAGAGCTCTGTCTTTAACCCCAGTCACACTGTGATGATAAAACCAAATAAAGTAACGTTGTCAGATCAGGAGACGCAGGATTTGGGGCACTGCTGTGTAGCATCATGACAGAAGTGAGCTCTAGACCAGAGACAGCAGCAACAGCGTGGCAAGAGCAGAGCAGCGCACACAACAGGCGAGCTGACTCAGCAAAGAAGTTGCCTTTGCTGTACTTAGCACTGGGATTGACAAATGCAAACAAGCTCTCATTTGTAGCTGCTCTGTGGTTACTGCTCACACACAGATAGCTCTTTGCAGCTGCAGAGCAATTCAGTTCAGCTTGACTGGGCTAAATCAGCTTAGACCACGTCTTGTTTGCATGGGCTGACAGCAGGCAGAAAGGTGGCTGTCATGGCTTGGCTGGCATAAGCCTCACGTTTTCTCACTTCTCAACACGTACAGAACACTGATATATTTTTATGTGATTTTTCTCTAGCGAGATCTTCTTACCTGCTAGCTTTTTTGAGTTGTACAAAGACATCTTCTAAAATTATTGCCTTGATGCAGCATTGCACAAGATTTGACTAATTCAAATGCAATTACCAATTTTCTCACTTTAGTGAATGCACTCAGTTTTGACTATCTAATTTGAAAAATGTACTGGAAGAAGTGGAAAGGGAATAGAAAAACATATACAGCAAAGGTAAGTGAGAGCAGAAATCTAAAAAGAACTGTTTGCTGTTGTCTCAATGTGGAAAAATTAAATAAATTAGTGAGAAAGATATTCAGATATGCTGAGCAGAATAAAGCAAATCAGAAGGCCAATACAGGGATGATATTTGAATACAAAACCTGAAGAATTTTGAATAAATTAAAAGCAAGTTTTATATATATGTGTATATATATATGTATAGATAGATAGATAGATATCTAGATAGATAGGTGGATAGATATCGGTATAGTAATATATAAAGGTAATATCATTATATGCTGAGGAACTCATTCCCACCGGAATTTACTTGTGAAATAAGTATTTGCAGAAATTTGCACTGGATTTAGACTAGCTTTGATAAAATTACTGGGATAATCATCACAGGAATAATAATCACAGGAATATCATCTTCAAGTTTAAATCAGAATCTGAGCACTTCACCTCTGGAAAACCCTTTTTCACATGGTAAACTACTGCAAAATCAGTTATGTTTTGTTATGTGCATACCTTTCCCTCAGATATTTATAATTACTTTGAGATCACCAAATCACATGAATCACTGGGGTTTTTTTGAGGTTGTTAGCAGATTCATTATTCCTAAATTACTGAAATAATAAAGGCAGAGAAAGCTAATGCTACAGGCCATAACAGCCAGTAAAATCATTGATTAAAATATTTAATAAGCTTATGTGCAAGACGGAACTCTAGATGGAGCAGTTCCCTTTGTTTGAACTTTGTTTGCTGGGCTGATAATGATTTCACTAAGTTAGTAAATATTAGGCAAATAACCGGCCAAAATATGATAACATAGTTCTGTTGAAACATTCAAACTCAGATTGAATTTCCTAAATAAGAAGCTTGTACATTAGTATAGGAAGAAAACCTGAAGTGAGTTCCCCTTCCTAAATTTACTATCTCAAATAACAGCAAAAGTTAATTTATTAAATAACAAAATTGTGTAGTGCAGCAAAAAGTAATGAAGTACTCCACATCAACCTTGAATATTTGATTTGCTCTAATAGCAAACTAATATTTAAAAAGGAGAAATTTGGAAAAGTTCTACCAAAATATGGTATTTATGAGAACTAAACTGTTGTGTCATGTGCCGGTGTTACCATATTAATTTCAAGTACCTCAAATCTCTGCATGTTGTTCTGCTTAGAGAAAAGCTTCGTGTAGCCAATTTTCAGTCCTATCTCATAGGAGAAAGATGGAGGGTTGCCAGTGGCAAGGCTTTCCCTCCTAAGTCCTTGTTCACGACCAAGATATCCAGGGAAATATAGCCAATTATCTCAGAGTACTCTGCTTGGACTTCTGGAGCCACCACAGAGAGCATGCCCAGCTGCTCAGCTCCATGAATACTACTAGTGTTCCCTCACCTGCGCTTCTCTAAAACCTTCTCAGACAGTACACCTCTCTAACATGCTTCCAGAGAAGTAGTCCCATTCATCTAGAGTGTTTGTCCCCCCTCAGTATCTGTAATTATACAATCACTGGTGAATTAAATATACAAATGACAAAAAACCCCACAAAAATTAAACTAGAATCACAACAGCAATAAAAACCAAACACACACACACAAAATAAAAAAACCACCAAAATACCAAACCAAAAAATAACCAAACCAAACCAAAACCAAAAACAAACTCAAAACCAAGAAAGAAGACTAGCCTCCTTTGGTCAGATTGCCCCTGTTCTCCATGCAAAGGAGATGCAAAAGAGTATATTCCACTTAAGGTCTTTTTCCTGAATAAACATCATTCCCAGAAAATTAGATGCCAAAGAAATGGCCTTTCATACCTGACCTCCCAAACCAGAGCTGATGCTTAAGGTAAAGCTGTTTGCATTAGCATAATTCTCTTTCCCTTCAGAATGAAACTTCAAGGAAGGCAGCTATTGGAGTCTTGCATTTTGTTAATAGCCATTCCTCATTTTGAAACTAGCCTCAAGCTGCATGAGCAAAATAATAACTAATGTGCACAAAGACCAGATGATGGGAAATTAAAAGAATCAGTTCCAGAGAACATAAGATTCTTTGCAGACATAGAATAATGAACATTAACAAAAGGAAAGTTCTTGTGCCAATACGTAAAAACCTGCAGCCGAGAGAATGGCAGTTATCGTTCTTTTAGTTCTTACACTTTTTTACCCTGTTCTCAGCCCTTTACACAGTTGGTATCATGGGCCATTTTTTTAATAGAGATGCGGATAAATGACATTTAGATGGTTTAAGCCAACTGGCTATCATTCCATCCTGACGTGTATTCAGTGACTGTTGATAAATGCTCCCCAAGAATTTTCTGCTAAACTGTGATCTATCAGTAGAGTACATATTCAAGGAAAGAACAGAATTTGTTGAGCCTCTGACAAAAAAATTTGGATTTGCAGACACAAGATGCTGAGCTACACTGCTAAATGTGATGCTGTGACAGAAGACAACCTATGGAATACTGCTTGCCAGTGGTCGAAGGTCTGAGTCAACAGAAATATTCTCTACCTCTCTCCTCATCTAGATGAATAGTGTCATTATAGATTAATAAATTATACGACCTATGATTTCAGCACATTAGTTGCTCTACATTTACACGCAAGATAAAATAAAGCGGGGATACACATTTTCTGATTGGGAATTTCTAAATCAATAGTCATTCTACAAAAGGAGCTATGTTAACAAATGAATATGGGTGGTTGGCAGAAAGCAAAATTATGCCTGGAAGAGCTTACAAATCACAAAGGAAAGCAATCACTTAATTTCTGTTGAGTGAGTAGCAGTTAGCAAGACAAACACTGCACTGTACTAATTTATATGTGATTAGAACAAGGCAAAAGATGAGAAAAATGCATGGGGTTTAATGAAAGGTTATGAAACACTGGAACATTAATTCTAGGGTAAATAAATAGTGGATTTTTCTCAGAGCACAGTACCTAACATCAGACTAAACGCAATATAAAGAGTAAAATTATTGTCCAGTTCCTATGAAAAAAAAGTCACTGTTTTGCCATAAACTGAATGACTGTGAGACAGGTGCCTTTACTACATTTTAGTATACTGCCCAGATGTGAAGTTAATCCACAGCTGAAAAGATCAGTCTAACTCTGCCAGATAAATTAAATCCAGTGAAGATCTAACCAAGAGGTGAATTGTTTCACAGACACAGATGTCTCTTGCACAGTTCATGCAGACACGGCAGCCCATATTAAAGAATTACATTTCCACTGCCAAATTAAGTATGAGCTGAAGATTCAGAACTTCCACAGTTTGATTTCTTCAAAAGTAAGTCTCTTTGTTTTAAAGCCATGCCTATTGTCAGAGTGATTTACCTGTCCCTATACTCACACAGATACACATTTGCACACATGGACTAATTTAACTTTTCATAATTCTGAAAGGTTTTTAATTAGAAAATAAATAGGGGGAAAAATAAGAAAAAGGAACACTTCACAATAGCATCAGAGTCCCAGAGCTGTGAAGAAAACCGTATTTTCATAAATCAGGTTTGAATAATGATTTAAAATTTAGGATGTTGTTTTCTTTCATTGAAACCATATCCAATTTTTTAGTGAAGGCCCCAACTTCAGATGTAACCACTGAAATTTAAAATAGTTTCCTGAAGGAAAACCAAGTTTTTATTATTTTACTTCGGGGTTCATAGAATCTCTAAATAATCACTTCACGCAACACATAGTACTCTCTAAAACAGAGACCTACCTCATAAAAATGGGCCTCTACCTTTGGAGTGGTGTTTCTGTGCATCTTTAGCTCTCACAGGAACCAAAGTTTATACAGGATTCCTCAAGGACAAATGATGTAAAGAACAGCAGCATTGTTAATCTGAGGGTTATGGATAAGGATCCCTATATTCACTAAGCTTAAAAGACCTCTCACTAATCTTTTTCAATCGTTCTCTCACAAAATGCTTTCAATACACCAAACATGCTCTAAAAAAAATGCAATGAGCCCCTAGAGGCCACGGTGCAGCAGAAACAGAGACTAGATGTTTTGCCTAAGAAGAGCAGACATAGTACAAAGCCAGAAGGTAAAAAAGCATCATAAACAAGCCTCAATTTTCACACCTTCCTGAGTCTGAATCTCTGATGAACAACTTCTTGTATTTTCCAGTTCTGGTACTATAAAGGAAAGTGAAATTATCTGAATTTTGTGCTTTTCCTTTATTGGCAATAAAGGAATCTCACTAAGATACATTTCTTGTAAGTGTTTGAGCTGTCTCGTCAAAGCTAATCTATCTAGTTATGTGTCCCTAAGCCAGGACCTTGTCTACATAACTTTGCACAAGAATGCTCATGCTTTTCACCATACCAGTAGATATTTAAAGTCTGTCCTGAGACTTTTAAGGCCTGTTCTCCTGTGCTGAACAGATTCTGTCATTGTCCAATTTAAGGCATCTGACTGAAGGAGAAAATGTGAGGAGGTAACGGTCCTTAACGTAAAGTTGGAAAAGGGCTTGGCCATAGGATTTCTGCTAATTTGAGCACAGTTTATTTCTGAGCACTTGCCTGGTTTTGGTCACAAAATCCTGGTGTCTGCACAGGCAGAAGAAGCAACAGTTGAGTGCTAGTGACAGTTGAGTAGTTAGTGTTTTCTCTGCTAGATGTCAGCAATGGTTGCTATTTGATTGCTGCAAGCAATGTTTTCCAAACAGTAGGCAAAATCCTGCCTCTGCAGATTTCAATGGCAAAACTCAGCTGACTTCAGTGGGCTCAGAATTTAATTTACTGACACTGTATTTTAAAACTCAGATTTTGCCAGAGGCTAGCAGTCCTTCAGAGAAAAATAATTCTTAAAAAAAAATATAGAACAAGAAGAAAAAATCCATTTCTTTCCTAGCAGCTAAAAATCTTTCAGTGCAATGAATACAAGAGCAAATAATCTTTCTCACTATATCTTAAGGGAGTTTTTAGTGTATATGAAATGTAATCTCTCTTTGGATCACAACAACCTGTTCGTTGCATTCAGCCAAGAGCCTACGTATGCAATTGGATGATTTGTTATAAATGTTGTCTTAGAGTCTGATGCTGCTGGTAGTCCACTTCCCACCAGTAAAACTTCCTTTAATCAGGGAGATGAAGGTTTTGGTTCTCTCTTAGTGAAAGTGCCTTTGCCGTCACTAATACCTCCAGTTTAACTATAAAAACGTTAAAATTATCAATTTAGGTGAGGTAAGACTAGGTGAAGAAATTTAAAAGTGCATCACTCCCACTGTCATTAAACACAAGGTCCAAGACACCGAGAGTCTCTAGTAAGCCCCATGATGACTGTTTGGACTGGTTATAGATGCTGATAGTCTGGAGAAAGAGGTATGAATATAAGTCTCAGCAAAATTGTTACTTTTAGATGATGCAGAAAAGATTGGCCAGTTGTGACTTTAGTGTCGTCCTTTGATGTAAATTTTTATATGTAAATGGAATTCATGCAAAAAATTACTAAATACTTCCTCCTCTTTCTTCTTCAAATATCACTTCATCATCTGTGATTAAAACAATTTGATCTTGCAGATCTCTATATTGGTTTTTTTTAATATTAATTAAATATCATCCATTACTTAGCTTTAAAATGTTCTATATGCTTTATAAGAAGTTAGAGCATAAGACAAGGTCAGGTCATGACAACTTTAATCTACCAGGTTCTGCCTCTAAGGCAGAAAAAAAAGCATTAAAGTTTTCTTCATTACTCTTTCTTGGCTGTATTTTACATCATAGGTTTTGAGTACATTACAAAGTAAATTCAAAGAACTTATCACTGAAACCATACTGTTTCCTACAAAACTGTATTTTTAATAGCCCAGTATTTTGTTGGGCAAACAGTTTCATGGAGTGGAATGGGAAAGGCAGAACACATTTTGTTCCCCTCTTTGAATATGGTAGCATAGATTTTCCTAATTTTTAAAAATAATTTTTATTTTCATGCAGTAAGTATGAATTTGTTGCTTGACTTGATGTTAACATTGAATTATTTCCGATTACTCATTATCGCCACACATAAAAATTGATTAATTATTAAAAAATATAAATAACAATACATGTAAAAAATTAACAATCTTCACATGAATATTTCTGTTTCATTTCATATTAAGATTTTCATGGCTTAAGTGTATACTCATATGCACAGAATGCAATGGTTTCACTATTAACTTTAGAACATATGTTAAGATGCCAGTCTTTTTGGTAGGATGCACTTCATTACTTGTTTGATTATTTTCCTCTCAATAACTTAAATTTCTTCTAATTTTTGAGTTTATTTATATGAAAAAAGTTTTGTATTTTAAAAGCCAAACAAATACATTCAATTTTTTTTTACTCGATCTACTCTGCTTCCACAAGTCAAAACATAGGAAAATTAAACAAAACAACAACAGAAACAGTAAAATCTTCATCATTAAAAGACAGGAGGAAAAATGAAATCATATACATGGCTTTGGGTGAATACAGCAGATGTTAGTTCCTCCAACCATAATCCTCAGCATCAAGTAGTCCTTAAAGACTCTGTGGGCAAGTGGTTTCCAAAATGCCTGGATCGTCATGATACTGTGTTTGAATTCTAACTATTACTCATTTCAGTTAGGCTCAGTCTCAGGAAATCTGAGAAGCTTTGAAACATATGTGCCTACACTGCTAACTGTTTTTCCCCCCACCCTCCTCCTCTTCCTTTCATTATCTTCTCCCCACAACCTTTTCTTCATTTCCCTTGACTTCATTCAGCTTTCTCATGCTGGCATTCATAATGAATAAATTCACTGGTACAGCTAGGAATATATTACTGTTGAATATTCCCTGCAGCAAAGTTCCATCAAAATTGCATATCACTGACAGAAGCCCACTCAGAGATGCAAAACTGCCTAACTCAGTCCTCCCTTTCCTACCCAGTTTTGTGATACGTGAATGAAGATGGACGTGGGAGGATGACAACCTTTGCCTCTAAGGTACAAATCTCTTAAGTGCTCTAATTATTTTGATTCCCATCCAGACTGCTGGAAGTTTACCTATTTCATGTGTGCTGGCATTCACCAGCCAGCAAAAATAAGGCCAGCTTGAATAACCTCATTGTTTGAACTGCTTTCCAAAATTAATACTCTCAGGACATTCTTTTAAAAAACAGGAAGGAGATGGGAAATAACACTCTCAAACTGTATGAATAGTTCTTGGTTCACTCGTGTGCACACACACACACACCCCCTGTGAAATCCCAGCACTTTTTCTAGCGATGGATTCACTTATTTGCCTCCTCTAGCTTTTTCTGTAGGATAGGAAAGTGCTTCTATTGTTAGGATCACTAAACCACATTATTGAAAATTTGGCCATCACACCACAGATGCAGCATTTCAAGTGTGATACTAATGTCAAAAGACCTGTTGCTATTAGCAGATGGCAAGGCATTTGGGATGTGCTGGTGAAAGCTTGCACATGACTTCTGCCTCTGAGGAATCAAGAGGGTGGATGTACCTTTGCACTCTGCTCGTTTATGACTGCGGACTGTGCTTGGATGCCTGCACTGGGTGTACAGAACATTCACCAAGTTATCAGCAAACATGACTAGATGGACTTAAACAGTTATTCGTGCTGAAACACCCAATAACAGGAAAAGGTTTCAGGCACTGTCTTCCCATCATTCGCAGGTGTATGAGCTTTGACATGGTCCTCTACAACGTCCTTCTCTCTAATTTGGAGAGAGATGGATTTGATTGATGAACTGCTTGCTGGATGTCAATCGGTTGGATTGTCACATCCAGAGAGTAGAGTTCAATGGCTCAATAGCCCACTGATCTCCAGATCCACATGGAGATCAGCATCAAGTGTGTCCCACAGGGATCTGTGTTGACAATATCTTAATATCTGCTTAATATCTTCATAAGTGATATAAAGAGTGGGATTGAGTGTATCCTCAGCAGTTTACAAATGACATCAAGCTCATGAAGGACAGGATGCTATTCCAGAGGTGGACTTGTAAAAGCTCAAGAAGTGGGCCCTTCAACAAGAACAAGTGCAAAATCCTGCCCTGGGGTTGGGGCAACCTCCTGCTATCAATAGAGGCTGTGGAAGAAAGGTATTGAGAGCAGCCCTGCCAAGGACTAGGACATACTGGTGGGTGAGAGGCTGGACATGACCCAGCAATGAGCACTCCCAGCCCAGAAAGCCAAACCTGTCCTGGGCTGCATCCAAAGCAGCGTGGGCAGCAGGGGAGGGAGGGGATTCCGCCCGTCTGCTCTGCTCTGGTGAGACCCCACCTGGAACCCTGCATCCAGCTCTGGGCTCCCAGCACAGGAAGGACACAGACCTGTTGGAGCAAGCCCAGAGAAGGGCCAAGAAGAGGATTAGAGGGCTGGAGCACCTCTCCTATGAATACAGGCTGAGACAGCTGGGCTTGTTCAGCCTGGAGATGAAAAGGCTCCAGAGAGACATTATTGTGGCCTTTCATTACCTAAAGGAACTTAAAAGAAAGATGGGAACAAATTTTTTAGCAGAGCCTGTTTGCTAGGATTAGGGGTAATGTCTTTAAAAGAGGGTAAATTCAGGCTAGATAGAAGGAAGAAGAATTTTACAATGGGGGTGGTGAAACACTGGCACAGGTTTTGCAGAGAGGTAGTGGATACTCCACCCCTGGAAACATTCACAGCTGGGTTGGATGGGGCTCTAAGCAACCTGACCAAGTTGAAGATCTCCCTGCTCATTGCAGGGGGGTCAGACTTGATGGCATTTAAAGGTTCTTTCCAACCCAAATTATTCTATGATTCTGTGTGTTTATGGAGGGACAGGGTACATCCCGGCCGTGAGGCTCAACCTAGGCCCTGCTTGTAATTGAAGTAGAGGTACGAATCCTGCACGTGTGTCAATCAAGTCTGTGCCACTACTTGGCAAATTTGAACTGCTTTGTATTTGTTGGGAAGGAGGCTAACAAAATGAGACTTCTATCTATTTTTCTTATACACAAACCGCATGAAATCTGCTGAAGTTTGATCCATTTTTTTCCCAGATACAGAAAGCAACCACATGCTGTCTATCTTATTTTATATCAAGACTGCAGAGCAAAGAGCTATCTCCAGGGAAAACAAAGTGGCAGTATTTTTTTATTCTACTACAGAGGCTGAGTCGTAATAGGAAGAAGTATCCTTTTGCACTGAAGTGTTTTACACTGCCTCCCCCTTTTACTAAGCATTTCTGGGAGACAGGACTGCTGAAACATCCACAAATCCCCACTGCAAAATAGATCCCATCTCCATCTTTCTTCTCTTCCAAATTTTTCCTCTTTCTTCAAAGCCACACATGGGATGTAAACTGAAGCAAAAACCCCTACATGTATTCTACATCTATCTTGTGGAAAGCGCTGAATTGTGCACACTTATAACACTGTCGGTTGCAGCATGCTGTGTACCTGGGTTCAAAGTGAAGTCTGTACTTTTGTTCTCTTGCCAGTACTTTTGATCTATTCCAGAAGACTACTGCATCCTTCTTTGCCACTGTATGTCTCCAGCATGCTGTGTAAATTTGAGCTTGGAAAAAAATATAATTTAATGCGAGTAGAGAAGAGAGAGAAAAAGAGACTTTAAAAGAATTGTTCTAGGCTTACAGTACTAAGGAGACAAAAAAATAGGCATACATGAGCTCTTGTACTGGTTACAGTAAAGACAGTTTAAAACACAGTCCTCCAGACCCAATTTTTACAAGCAAGAAATGTTGAAAACTACTGAAAACAGCTTTCTCTTTCCCGCTCCATTTCTCTCCTTTCTTCCCCTCCCCCACCGGCACCCCTATGCCATTAATTCAGCTCAAAGATATTTTGCACAGGTGTTTATGTAACTGTGATACACTGGGAAAATTCCAACTCAAATTGATTCGGCTCAAAGACCTCCTAACCGCACTTCCATCAGCACAGTGGGGTGGTCTAGATCCATAGTAAATGGCCAGTTCAAGAAATTCAGCAGACTTTCTTTAACCTCCTAAACCAGGCTGCTTAGCACTGGTGTGTATCAATGAATCCATTGCTAGTAATGAATCTCCTGTTACGAAAAATATTGGACTGCTGAAGCAAGCAGGGTAAAAGTCTAAGTGACTGTCTTGCTGCTCCTTTTTGCTGTGGTTTGCTTGGAAAACATATCTCCAATTGTTTTACCATAAGCTAAGTTGGTTCAATGAGTTGCAACTAGACAATTTTAAAATGGCTGAGGAGGGTTTAAGTCCCAGCTATTTCAAAACATTACTTCGCACGGTTGCAAAAAATTAATGTTAAGAAACAAAGTTAGTTTGTATAGAAAAGGTATTTATTTAACATTATAAATGCTAAATGCTGAATCATTTTTTGGTGCGGAATAAAAAAAAAATATTTGGGGAAATTGCTCTCTTGGCAAAGTTACATACATTCATTTGAAACAAAGGATCATTTAAAAGCAAAATAAAGGAATCTGTGGTGCACATAGTCATTGAGAGTCTTTGGCTGTAAATTCTCCTCCCTTTTCTCTGTGGAAGCACATGTCTTTGCCTGCTGTTCATCAGCCTTGATTTTGATGGGGTGATTTTTAGTCAGCTGTCTCTATCATTTTGGCACAGACAAAAAATCCTTTAAAAAATGTTACACTTCATCAAAGTGTATCATGAGACTTCACGGTCATTATCTCAATGGTTGCTCTGATGTGCTACAATTGGCAGGGCCACAGACGGTGGGGGGTGTATTAGAAGAAAGCCAGTGTTTCATGTGGAAAGCTGGCAAGCCTCTCCAAGCTTCTGTCAACAACTCAGCGGTCTGATCCGATGCACTGAGTGCTGATTATGCTCTTGTTTCTGTAGGAAGTAAACAAGAAAATGAATTCCACAGCACAACACAGCCTCTTTGTATCTTTAAAATGGCGTGGCTGGAAACCAGCCAGCCTCGTTGAAAGTTTGGCCATTTGTGTCATCAGGGCCCTGGTACTGATGGAGGCTTTGATTACAGCTTGGATCCAGCACGGAGACCTTTCATGGACAACCACTCAGCAAATAAAGGCATTGATAGGTTGTTGGGTCAATTTAGCCATAAGGGCGTAGAGCAAGGTCCTTTTGAAAAGCCTAATGGATTAGCTACACAACCAGTCCCACTGTAGGGCCTTATTTCTCAAGTAACTTCATGACTGCTTTCCAGCTTGGCAGGGACTCTCTTCCTCTAAAGCTAGCTCCAGTGCGTTCTTGTTATCAATAGTGCAGCTCAAAGGATTAGACACAAAGAGCTTTACAATTTAATGAAAACAGCTGTTGAAACAACAATTAAGGCAAACAATAGTTTGCATGAAAAACTATTAATTATGCAAAGTTATGCAGAAAGTAGAATACTCTTTTATTCATAACCACCTAATGTGACTGACAGAAAGTTAGACACCTTCTCCGCTGTTGATTTAAATGTTTCAGCAAGTGGTGTTGCTTATAACAATATTCACCATTTTTTGCTTTGTTAACATTTGAGCAGCTAATGGTTCAGGGCCTATGAATTCTCTGTGGTAGGGCTGCAGCAGGAACAAGTAAAACAGTAATCTAACAGCTAATATTTCATGTCGAGGCAGTACTGAGCTCTGAAGTTTACAGCACTACTTTACTACGAACAATGCCTCACAAAAGCAGTACGCCATATCGCTATTTCCATGTATTTCTCCCTTTTCTGCCCTGATCCCTTTACACAGTCTCTTCCATGATGTGCCTTCGTGGTGATGCCTTAAAGGCAGGCACTTGGTCAAATCACTCACCACAGGTTCTTCAGCAGTATCCACTTGACACCCCCTTTCTACTTTCAGTGAACTGCTAGCCCCCTGCCTCCTTGTCTCCCTTCTCACTGACTCTCAGAAATTCATTGCTTCTCTATTTGCAGTCTCCATCCTTGACTAGCAGTGCTGAGAATTGACTTACAGCCTTTTGAATACAGTATGTTCCACATCTTGCCTCCTTCCAGCACCTTGAGCCACTGTACCAAGGAGTCCCATTTAAAAAGTTATTAGCTTTGCAGATATAAACACTGTCTTATGCCTCCAACTACTGTTTATTTCAGCTTCCAGTTAATTGGCATGCTCTAACACCCTTATTAAGCCAACTTGAAAATATTGCTTCAGAATGCCTTGGGAATATAACTAATTTCATGCTAGAACCTAATAAGTAGGATCTGACACTCTTTCATTTCTTCAGTAATCCATTAGGTGACTGTAACTTCTTTCAGTGACTGGATGAAAGCTTTATTAGTCACAGGGTCTCTACTCCAAACACATCACCTGAATTTAGTACACTATCAGAATTAAAATGCAATTTCTGACTTTCTGACTGAAGAGGCCTTCAGTGATGTCCCAGAATGTAGTTTCAGATATCCACTTTAAAAGCTTTCTGCTAAACAGGATTATAATTCTATTCAAACATTTATTTTTGTTTCCTTGAGCAATTTTAATTTAACAACAAATATATAGCAGCGACATAAATAAAATAAAATAATATAAAATAATAACTTCATAGTGGATCAGCTCCTCAAATTATGCAAAAAGAATTGCGCCACATTATTTAAGAATCTCACACAATATTTCAATGTCCTGTAAAGCTACTTCCTTCTAAAATCCAGAGCATAAACTTGCTTCCCTCCTCCATGTCATCTGCTAAATATCTTCCTTTTCCCCTTTTTTCCTTCCAGTTTCATAAAGTAAGGGTTTTTTTGTCCATGTTGGCTGATGCTTAGAAGTGGGATCTTCTGTTATCAGTATGTCTCTAGCAGCCTGTGAAAGTTCATTAGCACATTTGCTGGCAATAATCCAGTTAATGTATATTTGTTCAAAATCTCAAAAATAATTTTATTATGAGGAAATGCAAGATCATTTTCCATTGTAATGTTAGACAGAAAACAAATGTCCTATACGACATGATGCAATTTATATTTTTCACTAGAGACTTCTAAACAGCATCTGAAATTTGAAAGCAATTACACCAGTTATCCAGACATGATTTTTCAATCATTTTGGCTTTTTTTTTTTTTTAATTTTAAAAAATTTCTTCAGCAGCTCTTATTCAGTGATACTTCTCATAGCTGTCATGCTGGCACAGCGTTCCCTTCTCTTCATTAGTCATTCAGCTCATGGAGCTTAATTGGACAAGGCTAGAGCGAATTTGACAAACATCACAGCAGCAGAAAAAGCAATCACTCTTTCAAGATGAAAATTTGTTTGATGTCTTACTGTGTAACTCATTTACTCTCCTTGGGCATCATGTGACCTGAATGTTAATCAGCCATTGATTGGCTTCTCTCCGTGGACAGTCACGTGGCAGGAATATTAATGGACTGGGACTGGTAGTGGCACTGGTAGGCAACCTTTGGATTGGCTGCCAGGTTAAGATAGGGAGATAAGTGGGTGCTTGATGAACACTTGACAGAACTTCACAGAAAATTAAGGCCCTAAAATAGCATGAGAAAGTCTTGTCAAATCAAGCATGATTATCATTGAATGCTTAAGGAATTCATCATCTGCATGAAATTGATACACTTCAGTACCAGCAGGCCCTGCAGTCAGCAGGGACTCATCAGACTTTTATTTATATGTGTTCACCAAATCACATTAATTCTGAGAGCTAAAACATGCTAAGGATGAAGGTTATTTTCTGTTCAATCTAATTTATCTATGACAATAATCATCACTAATAATATGTCAAATTAGATTGCAGTCATTTTATGCATGCATGCTGATTTGGAAAATAGTGTTAAACCGTCCCATAGTAATTAACAACTGCTAAAGGTGTGCAGGGCCTAAAGTCATCAGCCTATCTAGACAGAAAATTACGTTTTGCAGAAAGGATTTATAGATATGTATCCTTATCTGACTCTGAATATAAATTACAACCTGTAAAAGTAGATGTAAATTTTATTAAGCTATTAGGGCTAATAATCTTTGAAGGAGGTGTGTCCCTCTCTCCAAATTATTTTGGGCCAAATTCTGCTACTCAAGAAATGGAAAGGAGTTATACCATTGCTTCGTTAGAACGAATAATTCTTTGTTCTTCATATTTTCTATTTTTTTTTATTTTTCTGTGGGTTAACTTTCCAAACATTTACTAACAGCTTCTAGCTTTTAGTACAGATTTAGCAAGGTTTTGCAAGTAATTATACACAAGTCTATTCACTGCACAAGCATTAACAGCAGCAGTTGTACTGTAATTACATGTATTATAACAATGCACATTCCACAACATCTGCCAGTGTTATTAATTTAATACATTCTGATCTTGATGTGATACTGGTGGGTGGGGGTTGTTGTTGGTGGTGTTATTGGGTTTTGCTCCCATTTTTTTCTTTTAGATGAAAGCAAGATCAGAAATTGTGCACATTAACCCACCCTGAATCCCCTATTCTTAAGGAATCATTAAAGCAAAAATTGCTTCTGCTGAAATGCTGTTAATGGTTCTTTTTTTCACAGTAGGTATTTCATGGTACTGATTGCTTTAATAATACTTTTACAGTCTCTTGACTTATTAAGTATTACTGTATTGCAAAATACTTCATTTAAAACTGTCTGCTTGGTAATGAAGTTTTAAGGGAGCACTTATATCCTTTCCGGCTGTTTTTCGCACACACACGTACACACACACACACAAAAGCATGCTTTGGCTTACAGAATTACATTTTAAAAATAAGAGGAAAATAATCTGTTGTTTCTTATTTTCCCTACTCTAATCTCTCGTGATCCTGGTACTGCCTCTCTCTCTCTTTGGAGACCCTCTTTATTGATTAAATGAATCTGCTGGAAAGGCTGGTTCCCAGGCTCTTTGATCTAATCCGATCTGATCTTATCCGATCACTTCAGCAGGACATTGGGGAATTAACAATAAGCAGCTTTACCACAAGTGTTTAATAACTCAACACAATCTCCTTATGGCTCCGAGCTGCTCATGTTCTCATCCAGTCAACGGCTCACGGTGTAACAGATTGGACATCCCTCTGAACCTGAGGAATTTTCATGCACTGTGAAACTAATCGCTTCAAGTTCCTTCATAAATCACACAAAGCAGATTTCAGCATCTTAACAAATTGAAAAAAAAAAAAAGGAAAAAAGGAATGGGGGGAGGAATTCATCCACTGAGCTAAGGACTTGGAAGGGGCACGAGGAGGGGAGGAGGTATAATCTAAATACTGTCATCTTATTTAATGTGTTTCTCATCTGCTTAACTTTCACAAGCATAAAATAATTCAGGCAGACTAAAGCTTTACAACCCTTCAAGCCCACACTGACCTTATTTTTTTCCCGTATATGATGGAAAACATGTGGTTGCTGCAGCAGTTGCATTATTTCGTCCCTGTAAAAATCCCTGAGTTTGCTGTTGGCATGAAATTAGGCAGGTAGCAACATAGCACAGACTGGCACGGTATTTTAACTTCCCATTGCAGGTGGCTACTAACACTGAATGGATGAGCAGATGGGATGCCGTGATGCTGACAGGAGAATCAAGGTTACTTTTTTGAAATTCAAAAGCAGTAGCATATCCAAAATGGATCCAGTGTGAGATTTGTTTAGCCTTTACACCTTTTCATGTCACAGTCCTCCACACAAATAGAGTTTTATTTCTACTTTCCATGTACTAGAAAGAGAATCACAGCCGTTAACATTTGGGTTGTCTAAACAGAATCACTTATTAGAATAAGCTAAAAGTTGGAAGGGACTCAGAAGAATCATTCGGTCCAGCTCCTGGCCCTGCACAGTACCACCCTCAAGAGTAACACCATGTGCCTGAGAGCATTGACCAAACACTTGAGCTCTGTCAGGTTAGTGCTGTGATCACTTCCCTGGGAAGCTGTTCCTGTGCCCAAATGCCCTCTGAGTGAAGAACCTTTTTCTAATATCCAACCTAAAAATCCCCTGACACAGCTTCAGCCCATTCTCTCTGGTCCTGTCTCTGGTCACCACAGAGAAGAGATCAGTGCCTGCCCCTCCTCTTCCCCTCTTGAGGAAGATGTAACTGCGATGAGACTTCCTCTGAGACTCTTCTCCAGGCTGAACAGACCAAGTGAAGCTTCCCCTCAAGGCCCTTCACCATCTTTGTTGACCTCCTTTGAATGCTCTCTAATAGTTTAATATTCTTATATTTTGTTGCCCAAACCAGCCCCCAGCACTTGAGGTGAGGCTGCCCCAGCTCAGGGCAGAGCAGGACAATCCCCTCCCTTGCCCGGCTGGCGATGCTGTGCCTGATGCCCCCCAGGGCAGGGTTGGCCCTCCTGGCTGCCAGGGCACTGCTGGCTCGTGTTCAACTTGTCACTGACCAGGACCCCCAGGGCCCTTTCCATGGCACTGCTTTCCAACATCTCAATCCCTGGTCTATCCATACACCCAGGGTTGCCCCAACCCAGGTGTAGAATCCAGCAATCCAGCACTTTCCCTTGTTGAACTTCATATAGTCGGTGATTGCTCAGCCTTCTAGTTTGTCGAGGTCTCTAAGGAGGACCTCCCTCCCCTCGAGGGAGTCAATAGCTCCTCCCAATTTTTTATGGTCTGTGAACTTGCTCAGTGTTTCTTCCAGTCCTGTTGTGCTGGCTGTGACTGATGATTGTGTTGTCTTTCAGTATTCTCAGTATTTCCAAGAATAATCTTCTCCATAACTTTACCAAGCACTGAAGTGAGACTGACAGGCCTGTAGTTTCTGAGGTCCTCCTTCTTGCCCTTCTTGAAAACTGGGACAACATTCCCTAGCTTCCAGTCAGCTGGGACCTCTCCAGATTCCCAGAACTGCTCAAAAATTATTGAGAGAGGTTTTGTGATGACACCAGCTACCTCTTTGAGGATGCTTGGATGAATTCCATCATGTCCCATAGATGTGTAGGGATTCAGCTGAAGCAGCGAAAAAGTTCACTAGTCAGAGATCGGAACCAGGCCTTTTAGAACTATGAAGAAGGCCTTCAAAAATCTGGCAGTTTTGCTGTACAGCCACTCATGTGGCCAATGCCTTTCGGATTCCATTGAGCAAGTTTAACATTTACCCAACACCTCGAATTTAAGTTCACTAAGTCCTTTTACACAGTTGTGAAGACTCGTACACAGTAAACAAAAAATATTAACAATGCAAACACACATATCAAATTAGATTCACCTGAAATATATGTAAAGCTGATTTCAATAGTTTTGTTAGAGTTTTAAGGAGACATGGAAGGTGTTTGATAATTGGTTTTTCTGCAAACATATTTATCCAATTATTTCAGAACCTGGCTTTGTAATGCAGCTTCTAAATAGTACTAACTGTAAATGTAGCTATTAATTTCATGGTTTCTTTGGAAAGCAGTTAGCTACTGTCAGAAAGTTTCTTGCTCAACACATCTGGTTACTCTACAGTTTGGCTATAAATGAGAATGGGATGGCTAACCAAGGTATCTCATATTGCTCAGATCTTAGATCAATTAGAAATTCTAAAATTATTGAAGCTGTAGTTCATTTTCAGCCAACATATTTGAAATTCAATTTTAAAATTCAAATATAGTTATGATCTTCAAATACAATTCAATTATTCTCTTACTTTATAAAGTACCTTACTCATAAAGACTACTCAAAGTATCTCCATAAAGGATTTAAGGTCAATTGCAAATTCTTTTATCTACAGTTCAATCAAGAAGCATTAAGAAAGGCTTGAAGGCTACATATGTCTAGTTGAGTTCATGCGAATCTTTAAAATTATGGCAATAATGAAAAAATCTCCTATAAATAGAGTTTTCTTAGATATATAAGGAATTGCTTTCCTCCAATGAACAATGCTTCTTGTCTGGTTAATGCCATGGGGCTACCATGTAAAGGGCCTTTAACTTCTCTTTCTTTCTCAGTAGTAATCACCAGAGACTTCTTTACTCTATATTTACTCAACTTTCATATTATGCAGTGATGATGGCAAAGTCATGGACAACTTTGGTGACAGTTATGATGTGTTGATCATTTGAAAATCAACCACAATAATTCAAAAATATTGTGGGCTATTCGTGGATGATTTCTGGAAACCAGTCCAAGAAAGAAACAAAACTCCATGTACCTTCTTAAATTAATTTAGATGGAAAAATTTCCCTAGCAATGAAACAATATTTATAGAATTGATACGCTATGCAGATGCTCCAATAAGGGGATTAATCTGTTGCTGTTGTGCTTGGAGTTCACTAGGATTTAATGTTGATTTATACCATTTACTCCCAAAAATTTTACAGAAATGTTGTTTCATTTGGCAACTGGATTTTTCAAAATTCAGCAATTAACAGGCTGACTTGTGTATGTGACCAAATGAAAAACTTTTTTCACTATCCCTCTTCATCCAAATAACCACAAAAAGGCCACTAAATTTGGAAAATAATTCTGGAAAATATTGTTGTACAACTGCCAGTTTGAGGCTTTCATGACACTGGCTTAACATTTTCCAACAAAACAGTTTTTTCAGAACGCTTGTTTGATTGAGGCTTTATTGTGTCACAGGAAGCACAAAACTTAATTTTAGTGAACTTGTGATGTAATATTCAGCATGCCTTTGCAAAGCTATTTCTTCTCTTGCCATCACAACTGTTGTGGTTCTTTAAAGCCTAAACCCCAACAAGTTTGGGTAGCATACCTGTTGTACCATTTTCCCCTAGGGTGCTGGATTGTGCTTCTGTAGACAGCTTGATTTGTGGACCTTGTAGTATTGCAAAACCAGAGCCTGGAAGCTTGAGAAAGGCCAGCAGCTCAGCAGGAATCTTGGAGACCTCAAGAATGAAAGCTTGAACTGCTGCTCATGTGACTTCCATGCTTCCTTGAAGAACTGAACCACAAACCTCCTCTGCATTTACATTTTCTATATAAAATATTTTGACTAATTCAGAAATATCATAACTTTATGGGTTATTTTGCCATCCATGTTTTGGTTTCCATTTTAAATTTTTTTTTAAAAATTAACCCATCTATTTTACATTCCAGAAATTGAACTCTGTGTGGGGGTTTTGCGGTTTAGTTTTTATTTTTCAAAAATTCCAAGGAGACAGAAATGCTGATTTTTAACACTCTGTTTGTAGCTGTTTGATGCAGCGTGACTGCATGTTTATGTCACTTTTATGTCTTTCAGAATCATAGTAATCAGATCTTGTTTGATAGTCCCATGAAGGACAGTAATGGGGATGGATGCTTGCCTGTAGCTGGTTTCTCTCTTGGCTTACTACAAATGGGATGAAGAAAGATCCAGAATTTTGCCTTAGTGTGAGAGCCAAATGTTACTTGGAGCATTACACTCCAAAATTATACCAAGGTTAAAAACATCAGTCTGTGGGTAAATCTGCGTACTTAGCTGCACAGGCTGACATAAAGATAACAAACACACTCTACCCATAAAGCTGATTTATCAGAGAATGTGGAGAAAGGATAAATGTTTAGACCTTTATCATGTTTATTGCACAGTCTCTCTGCATCTAAGAGAAATATGCCAGGATAAAGACCATGACTGACAGCCAGTACTCTGAAACAAAGCAACTTTAAAGCCTATTAGTCATTACAGAAATCCTCTTTGTATAAAGTAGTGTAAGAGTAGGAAAGGAAATTAAAAGTCTTCACAGTTTTTACCATTTTCTGTTCCTACTTCCAAGACTAAGTGGTTTGATTGCACTAACAAAACAAACTTTCATACGGGTACATTAAAAATAAATAGAACCCTAACAAAACCAGAGACAGTATTTTTCATATAGGACTGAGGCTAAGAGAAAACCACAGATAGCAGATATCAGTCATGGTTGTTTCATAACCAGCTGAAAGCAATTTGGATATCTAAGGGTGCAAAAGGTATGAGAAATAAGTGCAGAAGTATTAGGCATTTATCCAGCTGTACTGACTTTATTCAGAAGCTTTCTGTCCTTCACCTGTGGCTGCACACCAGAGTATTGCAATTGATAGAGCAAACCATGAACTGCAAAGTATGAAGCAGTGACATGCAGTGATATTATAGCTGGAACTGAATGGATGCAGCGCCATCCCCTCCTTGCAGCACAGCCTGTCAATAAGCAGGTTATCTTGCAAGACACCACACTGTGCTGTTGTTGGCACAATGTGTCTTTAATGACACAGGTTCTCCTCGCATAGCTTACTATCTCTCCATATTAAAGTAATAAGGTATAAAACCCAATAATATTTCATGTTCTTTATCAACAAAAATACATTTTTTGTAATGTAAAGTATCATGATATCAGACTTTCTTCAAAACAGAACACCAGGCTTCTTTGTCGAACGCTTTAGTTTTAAAACTACAGCACCAGCATTGTAAGATATTTCCTCCTTTCAAGGTCACCAAATAGGCACTTTCAAAGAACACACATGGTAATTATGCAATGAGTAACTAGAACCTAAATTCACAGAGGCAGGTCTGTTCATATCAGAAATGGTAGTGAATTGTACTTAGGACTTAGCACTGAGTATTTGAGAAAACCATGAACTATGCCACTTCTTTTCAACTCTTTTTTTCTGGGCCAGGCTTGGACATGCAGAGTACTATGTTATGTTAGTTCATATTTTTGTTTTTATTAACTATATTCCACTGCTGACATCAATGAGTTCCGATGCTCTCAACTGAGGCATTTACCTAGCCAGTAAGTCTCAACTTCTTTAGTCTTTAAAAGGACAGAAATCATGGTACTTGGGTGTTAGTCTAATCTAAGTTTAGTTATCTAAGCAAGTTCTGTGGGAGTTGTGGGCCAGATCCTTTTAAAGGTGTCTAGATGTCTAAAAATATGGTAGAAAGAACCGTATCCTACAGGGATCTTGTAGTGATGGAATTACTCGGTCCAACATGTCTACAGACAGGTTAGTTTCCTGTGCTTTCGATATAGACAGCATAGAAAGGCAACTGTAGGCTGTCATTCCGTTCACTCTAAGGCATTTTTGGCAATAATTTAGATGACTTATATTTTAGAAGCTCCAACTTCACTCCATTGTCCCTCAGAGGTTCCCAGCTAAGACTCAGACGTTTGCACCTAAGCCATCTAGGGTGAACTGTGTCTTGCCCTTTACATCACTTGATGTAAAAGAAAATATAAAAATCACTGTGTATGTATCCCACTCTGCTTACACATTCTCAAATTCTTAGTCTCCACACACCAGGCAGAAATTGTTGCTACTCTGCATTGTCTCCAGTTAGAGTACTCTCAAAGTTCAAAAATTATTACAACAACATGTAAACACATTCTTGATATCAAATACTGCAAAAAAGCCTTCATTCTGAGCAGGCTGCTGTTATTCATATGTAAAAGGGCATACTGTGTTATTAAAAAAAATGCTTCCCAATTGAAAGCCACAAATTGGAAAAGAATATTTTAAAATAAAAGTGCATACGTTTTGTCTGGTTTTGAAATACCGCCAGACTAAATCATTAAGTGCGGATCTGGTTGCACAAAGTCTGCAGAATTCAACCACGAAGTCACCACACCAAGGCTGTTGTGCCAAACAAAACACAGCAAACTAGTTAAGGTCAATAAAATCTCTAAATCAAATAAGTGTTCTTCATGCTTAGAACACTTCCTGATATCAGGGGAAATATGTATGAGTTTTCATAGATATGGGGGAGTGTTCTTGTGTCAATTTATTTGTTTTAAAAAAAAAAAGTCACAATTCAAGATCGAAAAACAGAAAGGCCAGGTAATCCTTTATCCAACTTTGTAGATTTTTAGTGGCTAATTTCGCATCAGTCAAGGTACTCATGGGATTAAGGGTTACAGTTGTAGGCCCAGAATATTTTTCTTTTTTGATGAAATTTGGAGGCAGGGACGTAGGAATTACAAGCAGTTTGACTAAATAGTTTGTTTGAAGATACATACATACATTTGTGTGCATGAGGTTTGGGGAGAAGGCACAAAGGCTAACACTTGGGGAAGGAATCAGGTAATCTTCATGTGCTGTGACTTATAACAGTAGTACACTGTATGTTTTCAAAAAACAAGCATTTGCTATTTGTCCAATAAAACACATGCCACTGAGAGTGCAAGAAAACTATTTGCAGGTATAAGTGTGCGTTGGGCTGACCCTGGCAAGCAGCAAAGCACCCACACTCGCTCACTGCTCCCTGCCCAGCAGGCCAAGGGAGACAGCACAAAGGCCAAAACTAAGAAAACTCATGGACTGAGGACAAAAACAGTTTAATAAATGAAGGCAAGATAAAAAACAAGTGATGCAAAGGTAATCAATCACCACCTCCCGCAAGAAGACTGATGCACAGCCACTCTGAGTAGCAGGTATCCCAGAAAACATAAAACCCCCAAACCATACTTTCTTCTGCTATACCAGCTTTATTGCTGAGCATGACAATACATGGTATGCAATACCCCTTTGGCAAATTTGGGTCAGCTGGTTTGACTGTGACCATTTCTAATTTCTTGCTTGACTTCAGCTTACTTGCTATGGAGTTAAAGAAAAAAAAAGATAAAGTCTTTACATTGTGCAAGGACTACTTTGTAACAGACAAAAGATTGGTATGTTTTCAACAGTGTTTTAGTCCTAAATCCAAAATACAGCACAATAATGCTTGCTAGCAAGAAAGTTAACTCCATCCCAGCCAGACCCATACAAATTGAAGCAGTTACATGGCATACTGTGCAATGCATTCAAATAAATTCTCTCCATAATAATAATATCCAGTTGCATTACTTTTATCAGCAGTTGTTACTACGTGTCATTCAATATGTCATACTCAAAAAGACTCTGGTTTTCTTCAGTGTAGTGATACTAGAAAAAACTTCCTCAAAAGATTGCTTTGCAAGAAGCCTTTTTTCAGTCTGGTTCAAGGATTGCTGCCAGTTACCCAAAATGTAATGATTAAAGGACTGTATTACATTAAACACTGTATCTGTCTTTTTTTGGTCAGCTTCAGGAGCACAATCAGGCAGTAACGTTTTCCTCATTTAGAAAGGAAACTGATCTAAGTATTCACCTCTTTAGTGAGGTGTAGTAAAATTCCTATTCCTGGCAGTCAAAAAGTTGACCTTCCTATCTAAGCAAGATGCTAAAATGGCAAACAGATTTGTTGAAAGTGACTGGTAACAGAAAGTCTACAATTTAGATGGTCTTCTTGAGAAAGCTGTTTACTATCCTAGCCACAGTAATCAAGGCTGTCATGTCAAATCAAGTTCTTGATTATCCTTGTATAATTTTATGCATCATCACAGGTCCAAAACCAAACTGATGATAAAACAGTTTTGTGAAGCAAAATTAATTTTATTGGATAATTCATGCCTTTATCCCCGTCTCCCTCCACATCCCTAACACACAGATGCTGCCTTTTTCTATACTGACTTAATCATTTAGAAATCACAGACTTTATGGGTGATAATATTTTCATCTTGGGAAAGAAATAATTAAAGACTGACTGTACTTCTAAAATTATTGTGTTTGATTCTATAACCAGCCCTTTTAAACTTCTTCTCAAAGGAGCATTCTCACAGAACCAAATAAGCTTTCATAGGCAGGAATTTGGAGGACCGGGCTTTACTAGGTGAATAGTTTTCACACACACGGTACAAAGATCTAATAGCATTTCTCAAAAATCTTCAAAGAGTTAGTGACCAAAATAGACTTTTACAAGCATCTATGAAATAAAGACTACTACCTTATTTTAAGGATGAAACTGCTGACAAGCTGAGAGATCAGTTGTTTTATTCAAGCTGAATTTAATCATACAGGTGATCCTTTTACCATCCTCAGGTAGATTATGATGAAAAAAGGCTGGTAGAGCATTGTTGAGTATGAAAACGTGAAAATATGTAACAGCCAATCTCAGAACATCGATCCTATTTTTCAAGAAAAGTGATGAAAATGCTTATGAAGAATAGTATAATTTGTGCATTGTGTTGGGAAGATAATTCCCACCAGAATTTTAAAGTTTTGACTTCTTTTTGCCTTCATTGTGGAATGAAAAGTAGAAATTATATAAATATTAATGAACTGAAAATCTGAAATAAAAAAAGATTAGGATCTGATCTGCCAAAATATTCAAATTAGGCTCTATTCCTCTTGTTATCCATCCATATGTTATGTGTGTTGTCTTTACAATGGTTTCTATTGAATGGTCATTTTGACCTGAAAATAAGGATATTTCTAAGGAAATCTGTGGTCAAGTTTCTATGAAAAACCTTCAGATTCAAAATGAAAATGATACAGTGAGGAGGATAAACCCTCTATTTTAATGCCAATCCAGTTTTATCTGTCAGAGATTTGCAATGGACATTACATTAATGGCACGATAAAGGCCGCTATATTTCACCTGCACCTGCTTGCAAGAAATTATTTTGCGTGAGCACGTACTATAAAATTTCTTCAGAGATTAGTAAAATTCATATAGTTTTAAGCATATCTTGTACCTGCAACCCTCCATAACAAAACATGTTGTTTTGCAAGCAGTTTCTGTATCCATGATCTTAGTCATACACATAGTTTGCACAAGATACACAGAGCCTTTATACAAGCTAATGCAGCCTATTTTAAAAATAATTTCAAATAAAGTTTGTTTTAAAATAGTTTGTGTAAGCATACAATGTACAGTTAAATGATGAAGTAAATGAGAGAACTTTTCAAGGAAGATTCATTAGAAAAACTGAGGAGCACAGCTTTCTTGAATTCCTGTTTCCAAAACATTACAAACCACAATCTTCTGGAACTATCTACTAATTCTATAAAGAAGAGTCTATTTTAGATCCTTCATATCAAATGCTGATTTTCTATAATGTGTAGAAAATGGAGATAAGGATTTATCTTGCAGTTACCTTTCTGAGAAAAAAGAAATAAATCAGAAAGCAACAAGTACTAATGTTTTTCCTATAACACTAAATACATATTCTGTCATCTTAAGCTTGATCTTACCTCTATTTAAATTGTACCAGAGGGGAAAGATATGATTTGGAAAAGTTATTTCATTTTCTGCTTTGCAAAAATCAGGAGAGGTAAAGAAATATCAGTGATTAATTTTTTCTGCAGTATATTCATGCATTTAGTGGCTCATAAACTTCCAGACAAGTAGAACTGCAGCAGAAACTCCTGGATCTGCTGTAATCTGCCTTTTGTATGTGGAGGGAAAATAATTCAAGTTACTTTCAGTAGGAAGAATTGCTTGCACATTTTTCTGCAAACCTCCGTCACTCTGTATGAGGTGGTATTGTGATCAAGTTCATCATCTGGTCATAACTTCACCATCTCTTTGCACCATATTCTAAACTTTAAATGACTGCAATATTTTTTTTGATTCCTGAGTGAAGGGAATTATGTGTAAATCAGCCCTCTAAGGAATCCATAGCTATAGCAGAAGGTTTTTTTTGTCCCATTATTCCAATGCAATAACTTCCCTGCTGTTACTTTAAACATTGTAAATAATTTTAGTTCTTTTACAGTAATTGGAAACTTATGCAATTTTGTGGCTTAATATTGCATATGTAAATATAAGCTAATTGAAATTTCCAACTAATAAATGTTCTGAATATAATATTCATAAACCCTGGATATTTCATACAAATATTTGGCTGCATATGAGACATCTGAGTTAAATTTTGCTTTGAATTAAAAAGAAAAAAAAAAGCCTTCATCTTATTGAATTAGGCTTAAAATGTTGTACTAGACATTGGAAAAGTGAATGAATTCACACAGAACGATTAAGACAACTATAATATAAGAAGATGCATAATCATATTGCTCTTCTTCAGTCTTATTAACAAGTTATACTATAAAAATTTACCTCTGGATAAGAAACTGCAATGATTTGTGGTGGAAAAACAGAATCATACTTTTCATATCAGTGTTTCTAACTCTCTCTGTTTCATGGCTATCTCTTGAATTAAAAGTTATGTTCTCAGCTTGCTCATGGTATATTGCTGCTCACAGCTTCTGAAGTGCAGCGGGTATGGCATGGGACCAGTAAATTTGCTAGTCAAAATAAGAACTATTTAAAAATAGGAACATAACCTCATGAAACCATAAGTCCACTGCACACTTTTGTATACTGTATGCTTAGGAAGAAACACTGTTTCATGGCCACCATCAGGCAGCTTTATCAATAAGTAGAAAAAGCCACTAACACTAAACACAAATGTGCCCTATTGCTTAAGACAGCCTTTCTACCACTGCCCACAGGCAGTTGGTAACTGCAGGTGTCCTCTCCAAACTGACAGCCCCAGGTGACAGAGCTCAGGCAGAGTTTCTGCAAAAGTACTAGCTGAAATTTCTGGGTGAATAAGACATTAACCAGACAGCTGAAATGGTGAATGGGGTGGAAGAGGACCTAAAATGAGTACAAAGTGGAGTCACATCTGTGTCAACAGTGTTAACTCTAAAGCAAAATGACAACTGTGACACAGGTTTATGCATGTTTCCCTGTTGTTTCTCACATCAAAGTAGCCTGCTAATGTGTTGAAGGGTGATACAGATCCTACAGTATTAATGTAATTATGAAAAAACTAAAGAGACCTGGTAGTGATCTTGAAAGCACACCTGTAAACCAAGACCATATGGTTTTATACAAACTCCCTGTATTCTCTGAATGGGTTACAGTATTTGGTGAGTAGATACTTTTAGTGAGCCAGCCTTTGACATCTCACTGGGACATGCAACATGGCTGTCTGTGAGTTTGCAATGGCACAATACTTCTGGTCATACACCCACTGGTGTTTCTTCCCCACAGCCATCAAAAAAGTGGTGAAGAATGATTTCTCTTTTCTCTGAGACACTTTCTATGACTGAATTCTCTCAACTGGATCTGTTGCTGGCTCACCGACCACAGAAAAAATTAGACTTACATCTGTACAAACATGAGGGTTGTGTACACAAACCTTTTCACATCCTTTTTCCCAAATAGTCTGACTTTTTTTTCCCCTTAACGCACATAGCTTTGAGATGTCAGCTATCTGCCAAAAGCTGAAGACACCCAAGCTGACTTTGGCTAGCCAATTAGTCAGTATGTGTTTCTACTATGTATGCTATTGGCCTAATTAGGTTCAATTAACAAGTGCTTATGTCTGTTGTAGGGGACAATGGCTATCTAGTGAAGGCTTATTTATTGGCAACATATGGTATTTTGGTGAGTGATTGTCAGAACAACTATAATGAAGCATTTAAAAGAACTTGTTCAGTTCAGACTTGGAACACTAAAAATGTTTTTCAGATATCTGCACAGTTCTTATTTCTTTGAAAATGGGCCTGGTTCTTCTTTCAGCATATTGTGACCTAAGGAGATGGAAGGTGGGAAGAAACAGTCATGATATTACATGATTTAAGCAAAATCTTGCATGTAAAACAACAGAGATACCTGAAAGCATAATAGTATTATTGTAAAAAAGCGTCATTTTTATAACTCACTAAAATTCCTTCTTTGTATCCTAACACAGTTATGTATGTCCTAGACTTTACAGTGATAACCAAAGACGAAGGATCTCCATTTCAAAAGACATAGAAATTTAGCATTAACTTTAAGTAACTTGTAAAGCAGGGTACAATTAGAAATGTATACTCATGGACTCTATACAAGCACAGATACTAACACTAGTTAAAAAGATTTGCCACAAAAATTTATCCAAGAGAAAAAATAGGCAAATCCCACATAATAAAATATCCTGGTCTAAGCAAACATGGACTTCGTAATATAATACTTTTTAATGGGATTGGCCAGTAAAAGCACAAATTCAGAACAATAGTTTGCCATTAAAGTTAATCTTTTGATCCAGGGTCGATGCTGACAGTATTTCTGTCTGGATTTTAGCTAGGAGCTCATTGGCAGTTTAACTGCCTCTGAATAAAAATCTTTATTCTTTCATGGAATTATCTTGAATTTTGCTGGAAACAAAGCTCTTTTCTTTTATTACGTCTTTGAATTCTTGCTTTCAGGCCTGTACTTGCAAACTAACAATGGAAAAAAGAACCACACCAGTCCTGGCACCCTTTTGGCACAAAGTAGCATGCAAACTGAATTTACAGGCTTCTGAGGGGTTGCCTTATAAATGGGAATTTCCAGGACAAAATTTTCTTTCTGAATTAGTGTTCTCAGCATCAATCCCATCTCTAATATTACTGAGAGGACTCTACACTATTCCCTTCCACACCCCTCCGATAAAGAATGATAGAACTCTTGTTGGTTGCAGCTTTCATAGCTCCTTTTTTCCCTGGAGGAGCCAGGACCAGGAGGTTGTTCTACACCACCTCATGTGATTTCCGGGGATGGGGGAAAGAAAATGTCTTCCAGGGAGAAGCGTCCCTCTGGTTGAGTAAATGTGGCAAAGGGAGCACAGGGGGAGCCTGGTCCCAAACAATCATGTGCGAATAGTTCACCCACCCTGTAGATTTCATTATTGATTGTGTTGTTGTTACTGCTCCCTTTCTTACCTCATTGCTGTTTCCAGTAAATTGGTCTTGTCTCAACCCATGATCTTTACCTTTTGTGGCTCCAGTTCTCCTCTTCAGCATGCCACAGGGGAAGGGGAAAAGGAGAGGGGGAGAGAGATTGAGTGACGCATGACGTCAGTAGGAACACCATTCGTAAACCACTACAGAGACAAATAAGATATACCAGTTGTAAGGGACTGCATGGTTCAGGGCTGTTGTAATAGGACAAATACTCAGCCAATCTAAAGTTGAATTGTGGAAAAAGACAGTCATGAGATCAGAAGTCCTGTGTGATCACTTCTGTGGAAGTGATCAGTATCAGTATGAATATATAATTTATAAAGAAATGCCACAAAACCTCTAAATCATTGATATTTAAACAAGACTGGTGGAACCAGGTGGCATTTCAGCTTCTTGTTCTAAGAAAATATTATAAAATACTTAGAGTGTGTAAAAGCTCACAAAATTAAGTTTTATAATGCTGGCAATATGCTTTCAAGAGTAAAAAGGAGGAACTATTTTTGGCTGATTGAAATGCTATTACTCAAATGCAGCTTGTAGGACAAAGCTGATTTAAAACTATCCACAGTCCTTCAGTGCCTGAATGATTTGCATGGAGTTTACATACTCAGGGCAAATGCAGCCCTAGTACAACCCCATGGAAATCAGTGATATTATACCTCTTACACTAAATTTGATTTCAGTATGTACTTTCTTTTTTTAACAAGTAGACATACTGCTTGGTTCATACAGCAGTCATGAAAAATATAAACAAGCACATTAAGAAAGTTGAACAATATTTTTTGGAGGAGATTATTTCTGTCATTACCTTTGTTACTGGGCCTCCACATTTACTGTTAGTGAAATCCTGGAAGATCTGAGGCACCAGTTTTGACCCAGAAAATGTGGACAGTAGACAGGATTCCTCATCAAAGTTTTATGAGTAGGCTTATAACAAAATGCATTCTCAAAATAAAAGTTTGCTAATAATATGGTAGACAGGAACTGTTCACCAGCTGTGATCCAACATTTCATTTGTTGGCCAGAGCTTATGTGAACAAGAAAAGTCTCGTGAAATATATTCTTATTTGTGGAAGGGTAAGATGCATCTTCCGAGAAATGCTGCTGGGGTTATGAAATAGTATTTCATCAGAAGATGCAGAAATGCTTATAGAGGTTGAAAGGTAGCTAGGATCTTTTTTAGTCCACTCCAAGGACTGCAAGGTAGAATGAAATATGTACAAGAATTATGCTTGAAAGCAACATTATAGCAACATTAGAGTGGAAATTCTTTTTGTCCAAAAAAGTAAAGAAGCTCCAAATCAAGCTTCTCACTGAAAGCATGATGGTGTCCCTCATTACTTCCGAAGTACCCGACTGTTTTAATTATTTATAATTGCCTTATAGACGCACTGAGTGAAGTCTCATAACTTAATGATTGACAAGGAGGAAAAGGTGTTCCTTCCTATTTCCTTCCTACCCTATAACCTGTGAACATTGTGTCCCACAGACCTTTTACATATGCTGAAACAAAGAAGGAAAAATAAAGTATCCTCACATGAGAATAGATTTGAAATTCTGATGACTGGTGCTCAACTGGAACAGTGCTATGCTGGAAAAACAGGGAATGAAATTCTACTCTTTCTCTCTCCCCTCTATTCCTCCAATGCACTTAAGAGACTCTGGCTTTCCCAGCTGTCTAAGGAAAAGGCTAATGTCCTTAGCTGTGGATGTAGGTGCTCCTTGCAAGAAATATAGCCCCTCAATCCCAAACCTAAGCAGTGGACTGAGATAGAAATTAAGACATCAAACTGTCCTGAAATTTCCCTATATCCAGGTTCAGGCAGCTCTGTTTTCTCTCTAGGGTTCTCCATGGGCCTCACTCTTCACTTGTGTTGTACCAGTAGCTGGGATGCATAACACAAAACTGCATATTTACCAAGTGCTTAAACCCAGGGGTTGTCAAAAGTCCCAAACTCCCACATGAACCGTGGCCTCAGCTCCTGGCCTGGCCATATCCCTACACAATTCAACAAGGGATCACACTGCAGTATGAGTAGGGCTTCAATTCCACTTTAAATGGTAGAAAGTGTAACTGAAAAAATATTGTAACAATTTTTAAACTCAGAAGGTCCTTTAAATCATCCTCCTTCCTACATCCTTCAAAATCTCTCTAACTGTGGCCTTCATCTTAGCACCAAACACTACATTGCACAGAGCCAAGATTAGCCTTGTCATAGTGAAAAATTACCATCTGGCAGTCCTGGTACAGTGTAACAGTGTTCTACTCAGAAAAGAAACAGTGCATTTTAACTATGGACAGCTAGTCTCATATCTAATACTGCTACTGTGTTTAAAAGTAACCTTAATTTTTGTCACTTTCCCTAGTGGGTGGTGATAAAATTGAAGGGGTGTGCGCAATGACATTTAAATTTTGTCCCTCTATTCAAAAGTCTTCTTGCCTGCAGAAAATTATAAAAAATATCTATATTTTTATAGTATCTACCAGAAATTCATTCCCAGGTGTTAGCTTTCTGATTCAGAGCAGTATTTTCATTTGCCACTCCTCTTCTGAACATGTTATACAGTAAGAAAAGCACTGTTGCTGACATGACCCTGATAGGCTGACATACAAACAGAAACGAAAATTATGATGTTCAGTCTCCCGCTCATTGCCAGAATGCCCTTATAATGACACTACTCAGACTGAGTGTTTACTACGGAAAGGAAACAAAGGAGTTTGCTCTGTATGTCTTCCATGAGACTACCCTCAAATTTTCTCTAACATAAAGTGACTTTCAAAAGTTGTTTTAAACAGGATGAAAATTAGGAAACTACTTTCCTTTTATGCAGTGAGTCAAATCAAAACTCCACAAGAGAAAAATCTCTTTAACATTCTTAAGCCATTCTTCTAGGCCAAACAATGCAAAAGCATACCTGCGCAGATAAAAAGTAATTATAGAAAGAGTAATTTATTATATTATTCATCAGATAGTATACTATTTATCAGATGTTTGATTGCATAGGCCTTTAATTTTCAACACAGCATCTGCTACAGTAAAAGCTGGTGTTAAAAAGCAATGATCTTTAGATGGGCAGAGCTTTAGGCTCCATGCAGTAGATGACCAACTAAAGTAAAATCACCAAAAGACAAAGTCAGAATAGACATAAGAATAACTCAGAGTTTCTTTTCCTCTCGTACTTCTTTCCCATTTTAAAATAATTGCACTCCTCCATGAAGTCTATTAAAGATAACCTCCTAATTACATTGTAACTACACACTTTATGTTTTGCCATTGGACTTCATAATTATGGTTGATCTGGATGTCAACAGTGTTGTCAATTCAAGTAGAGCTAACCCAGCATTTCTTCATTATGTGCATTGCTGAATTTTTCATGACAGCAGGATATGGAATTTTGGCATGCATTTGTTTTGTGCAGTTCATGGAAGGACACTTAGGGCAAGCCTACCTCCCCCTTTTCTTCCTCTACATTGCATCTTTCACACTGATCAGATTTTATTTATTTTTTAGAAGAGAAAAAATATTCCAGAAAGGATGAATGTAAAGACTAATTTCAGATTGTGAGTCTCTGAGGCAGGAAGTGTCTTGGTTTTTCTTTGTGGTGTTGTGTTTACCACAAAGGGATCTCAAGCCTCACCTCAGTTCAGTACAAAAAGGAGACATTAATGACTTTCTGTGAAAGGCACATAGAAGCACAATCATAGAGCATAGATTTTGCAGCATAAAATGTCAATCATCCATGTGAAAATGTAATATTTTTACAGCATTAAACAATTTCTATTTTCAGAAAACAAGAAGAGAAGCCAATGGTGAGGAATGTTGTAATGCCTGCAAAATTTTCACAACTTCATTAAATAAAATACGAAAGCATAAATTAATATAGACCATCTCAAACCCATGAAAAATGGGTTCTATGCAATTGAAATAGGCAAACAAGATGCTTTAGTAATTATTTCCAAATGGAATCCTAAACTGAGTTGCAATATTTAAAAGAAAAGTATTTTTAAAAATATGATTAGGAAAAATATCTAAGGTAAATACAAGGTTCAGAAGGAAACTTCTGTTTATTAAATTTTTATTATAAATTGAATGATCTTCCAGTCTCAAAGACTTTCTTTTTCTTTATGTAAATTGAACTTACTTTAAGTATCAATCAAAACTCTACTGTAATATAACATAATGAAGTCCCACGCTGTAAAAGTGATATGCAGAACTTTAAGGTGCATTTGGGCAGCTGGTTTAACTATTAAATATGGAATTTTCAAGACAGACAATTTAATCTTACTATTCAGTAAGGTTCTTTTACCGTGTAGCACAAACGGAAGCAGGGGACTCACTCAGTGATCCAGGCAGTCCCTTTCTGCCATGTTCACCTAAAATCTTTTCTCATTTCCCTGAGCACCACCAAAGTTTCTTATCNCGATCTTACAACAAATATAAACAGAGAGATATTATTACTAAAAAAAGAAGCTTTGAGCAGCAAGAAAGCTAATTCTTTTTGTATGAAGGCAGGGTTTTTCATAAACAGTGTTTACTCATAGAAGTAGGAAATGAGATTACTGGAAATGAGAGACAGGTAATTGTTTCTCTCAGTGGTAAACATGAATTACTACTTTGTTTCCAAAGGAGTTTCACACACTCTCTAAAAGCTGAATGGCATGTAAGATGAAATGCAAGATTGAAAAGATAGAAAAGCTCTTTGTTGATTTTAAGCTTAGTTGAGAAGACAAAGAGACAACAGAGCCATGGGTTGGCATCAGACATGCATGATGCAGGGACATAAGTCATGTAAACAAGGCAACCTGAAAGGATTAATAAGATAAATTATACCCTAGTTATCACCATCTGAAAATCTGAAAGAAAATATTCTATTTAAACATCAAATCACACGTCCCACAAACAAAGGATAACAGTTGACAATCTAGATAATAAAACAGATTCTTGTAGGTACGCTACTGGTTAAAAAGGAATGGAATCCATGCTCCATGTTTTGCAGTAGCAATCATCTGCCTGTTTGCCTACTTGTCGACATTTCTCTTTTAATTGAGATATAACTATTTTCCTTTCACTTACAAACAGTTTGGGCCAGAAATTTCAGGGACAAAACCTCCAAATAAGCAATATGGCACAGTCACCAGACTTGCTCTCCAGACCCTTCACCAGCTCCATTGCCCTTCGGTGGACACACTCCAGCTCCTCAATATCTCTTGTCATGAGGGGCCCAGAACTGAACACGGGATGCAAGGTGTGGCCTCACCAGTGTCAAGCATAGGGGGATGAACCCTCACCTAGTCCTGACAGCCACAATGTGTTGGATACAGGCTAGGAGCCTCATATCATTGGCCTCAGCCCACGGGTCTATTCTGCCCTAGAGTCTTCCTTCCTCGAGCAGATCAACACTCCTGCCTGACTTGGAGTCATCTGCAACCTGAATGAGAGGCCACTTCATCACCTTGGTCAGAAGTTCCAATCTGACAGATCTACCACAAGAAACCAAGGCTGTTTTTCTGCTAGCCATGTGCCTGAGTGCATATTGCTCCTAAATATTCCCCAGCACTATGAGAAATTTATCAATTACTTTTTATTTTGATGATGGACCTGAAATTGGCCTGCTGTATTTCTACTTTTTGAGGCCTGCCTACACAGTCTCCAGTTTCTCTTTGGGACTTGCCTGCCCTCTCTGGACATTACGAGATGAGAACTTCAATGTCTCTTATTAATTTAGATGCACTTGCACTTCTTTAACAAGCCATCGTGTTGGGTTTCGGTGAGGTTTTTTGTTTGCTTTTGTTTTGATTGGTTGGTTGGGGTTTTGTTTGGTTTTTTTGTTTGTGGTTTTTTTCTTGTTTTCTTTTTTTAATAAAGAGAGTGAAAATAGTTGATTTCTGAAAGACAAGGAAGCAAATTTGAGGTAGCAGCAATAATATAGCAGGAAACACAATCAAGATTGTTGAATACTGAAAGCTGTGACCATTTGTTGACCAATCTACTAATTCCAGTCAAAACTACTATAAAAGGTCTCAGTCCTAAGGAACTATCATATGTGATTGACACAGGGGTTTTTTTTGCCCACCAAAAAGAATCAGACTAGGTCTTTGCTTTTCCTCAGTATACTGCATTTCAGATGTTAGAAGCTAGATGAAGAAGGAAACCTGGTAGAGGTTCAAAAGAGTGTAGTGGTAGAAAGAGTATTGTCGAAGTGAAAGATAATTTAGTCTAACTTCTACCACATAACAGCAACTCACAGCCACTGGGTTTTGTTCTTACTTAAGAAAGGCTTATTAATTCTCACTAAGATACCTCACAGGTCTAAGAAATCTGAGTCAAAATTTATAAAATGGCTAATATAAAAAAAAAATTTCCAGAAGTTACTTTTGTAAATAATGTAGGACCTGAACTATGGCATAAAGAGAATCACATTAAATGAGTTTTATTATTTCAAACATACATATAAACACGTAGAAATGCCTGTGACTTGCTTGCTGTTTCTGAGAAAGCTCAACATATATTTGATTTAAAATGTAGATTGATAGATTTTTTCATACTTTCAGTGGTTTTTATCACTTAAGTATAGATAAAACAGAGCTTTTTAGTATACGTAAACCAAACCATGCACTCTGTATAGAAATGTCTGCTTATATTCCCCAAACTGCTATGACTTCCAGCAAAAGATTGTTTTAAAGTTGTTTTTGGCTAAAGATTAGGAGAAACTCCACCAGAAAGAAGACATGGCTTATGACCACACATTATCAATGTAGCATGTGGTGGCCAGCATGAAATCCGTTTGTCTGCGGATGTGGCTCCTTTCCTCTGGAGTTACTGCAGCTCTATTAGATCTAGATGTTTAAGAGCACAAAGCTGTGATTCATGCTGCTTGGAGTTCTTTCTTCTCATATTGGCTTAGTTGCTAAATCTCTGGGTACACCAGATGCCTCTTACTATTTTTTCAGTTGCACCTCTTTTCTGTCATGAATTTTGGACTATAATGTTAATATTTGACAAAAACCAACCAACCAAACAAAAAACCCAAAAGGTATCTTTGTGGTTACATCTGACTACACACCCCAAATTTTTCATGAAGTAGATGAAATTGGGGCAGTACAGAGGAACTTGCACAGAACTGTTCCACATTAAAAGCACTGTTACGCAGTTGCCAGGTGAAAGTATCTGATAATAGCACCCCCCTTGGCACAAGGAGAAGGGAACCACTGGCAGTGCTCCTTTAGGAGGAATGTTGACATCTCTCTCTTCTGAAAAAGCAAGCTTCTCCTCTTGATGTACCTATTGGCTATCCCTCTATTTTGTGGAGAGCCAAGACAGTATTCCCAATGGCTGCTGTTGGTCATCTCTCATGCTGGCACATTATCCTCTCATGCCAGTGCCATTTTAGCAGCTTGCATTGATCAATGAAGTATGGTTGCTATTCCTGTATTTCAGCAGTTGTAAATGCCAAATTAAAAATTCAACTAAATGAAAAATTCAATGTTTTGACAGTTGCTTTTTTTCCAGTGGAGGTCTGAGTGTGCTCTTCAAAAATTATTTTAAAATAACATTAGCACCAAATCATATTTCTTCAGTTCTTCAAGGTTGTTTTGTGGTTATTACAGCAAGTTCCCCATTGCAATGGGTTGAACTACTTCACCCCTACTCCAGATGGGAAGTCAGTGTACTGCAAAATGAAATTGTATGACGTTTCTCCCAGGGGAAAAAGAAAAATCAAAAGGGATAAACCCTAACCTTGTTATTGTGACTGCTTCCCTCTAACAACCTTCAATACCTATGGAACCCTGATACTTAATTTACTTCTTCCTTTTGAACTAAAAGAAGAGGTCTTTTAGCAGTGAGCTGTAGCTGGATCTTTAAGTCCTTACTGGAAAGAATCACTGGACACATAACCAGCCCTATCCTCAGTGACAGAACCCCCTTAATCCTTCAGATACCCATGGATAAAAGGCTGGTTTACAAATAGCTGAGAAATTACTGGGCCCAACCTACTTGCACCAAAATAATAACTCCACTTGACTAAATCCTTTTTCTTAAAATACCTCTGACACATGAATATTCAGCAGATTTATGTAAAAGATTAGTTTTAAGTGGTAACACAACAACAGACACTTTAATCTAGACTGACTAAACCAAAATTTTGAATTAGAATATTTTCAATATAATGAAAAAAGTTATTTGACTAATTTATTCTTTGCTTCACAGAAACATTCTGACTTCCCTTTAAAGTAAATGGGATAAACATCAAGCCAAACTTTTTTGCAATCTAGAATTACAAGACTGGATGAAACAGGGTTTCATATTTGTGGCTGTTTTTACTCTGAAACCTGAGGGTTTGATTTGGTATGTTAAAAAAAAAAAAAGCTAACCAGTGATTACTTTGTGGGACCAAACCAATACCACTATACATGTGGTGTAGGAATATCTGAATTGATTGGCTCCAGTGTTCTTTAATAAAACCTGAGGACTACATCACAGCAGAAGTTTTTGGATTCCCCTAGTGAACCACTGACTTTCATTTTGTTGTGCAGCAGCCGAAGAGCAAGATGTAACTTCTGAGTATGCCTTGCCATGATTTTCTGCAGCCTTGAAAGACACATCTTTTCCCCCTCACACCAGTAAGGAGGCAGCAGGGGTAATTCAAATGGGAAAAGAGAGAACGGTATGTGGAAAAGAATATCATGTATTCTAAAAACAGTATTGGAGAGCTTTAAATTAAAATAGAAAATACAGACATATCACCATCCTATTGAGCTCCGACATGTCATTCTTCACGATACAAAAATCTTAGTCTGGTACTGAGTACAGCTTTGCTCTTGGTGAGCCGACCCAGCGTGAACCACAGATAAGATATCTACCTGGTCTCACATACACGTGTCTATGTACCTTTGTACATAGACAAAAGGTACATCTATTCTCATGTTCTCCTTTAACTAGACTCAAAGACGAAGACAAGTTCACAGCTTGTTTGCTTCCTACCTATAAATGTAAAACACCATGTCAGCCTCCCATCTAATAAGCTAAAGGACCAAGTATATGTATCAATTAGAAAATCTTTTTCCCCAAAATACAACCAAAATATTTTTATAATTTCTTCTATTCTGTATAAATTGATCACAAATCCCAGTGGCTTTGCATCTCCATACTCATGAAGCATATTTTGATTTGCAATGTGTTTGTTTGTGCGAATGCATGTGAGTGTGAAGACTTATGTATACAGAGGAAGAGAAAAAGTGGAAAACAGTCTCATATTTAAAAATGTGGGTGTTAAAACCCACCTGAATGAATCATACAGCCCCAGAAATGGACAGAGGGACTTGTAAGGAAAAAATCCACAAAATGTGTAAAGCACAACTTTGAATCAGTTAATATGGGGTCACTTTTACAACTGAGTTTGAATTTAATAAAATCAGATGGTTTAATAAAAGGAAAATATGTATTTTGCTTTATTTTTGTACAAAACTTTGGAAAAAAAAAAAAGAAACAGGAACTCAATCTGCAGAGTGTTCCAATTTTCTTATCAAATGATAAAAAGTTAAGGTCTTTTGGACTCTTAATTACAGAATTATCTCCAGGAGCTTTTTTCCTTGTAAGACATCAACAGATATTTATGATTTAATTTAAATTATTCTCCATGTATTTATTTTGTGAAAAAGCTACATTAATATGTCTGTTTTCACAGATACAAACATTTGCAAACAGATGATCTAAATGAAGGTGATATTCCTTTCGGCAGGCTGTTTGCATGTATCAATGTCATGCCAATACTTTCAGTGCATTTTAACACTATTTTTCAGGTGCCAGTTGCAGTTTGCCATTTATACTGAGGAACAGAAGATATAAAATGCTGAAAGCAGAAGAAAACAGCATCCTCTGGCATCTGATGCTCTTAAAAGGGACATTTTTAATCAGACTGTATGCATTTTGAATAATCATTTGGAACGGGAAAAGGAAAAAAAAAAAGGTGAGGTTACTTCGGTTTGACTTCAATGAATCATGGTATAGACTGAAAGTTTAACACCTCTGGATCAGGTTCTCTTCACAATCCTTCAGGTTCACTGAATGCCCTGCCTGGGAATTAAACAGATCAGTTCTTACCTAATGCTGTTGTATATGTATATGTCTATGTTTACATGGATGTAATTACAGGTATGTATACGTGTGTGTGTATATACATATATATATGTACATGCATAAACAACTTTCTGATTTACAAAAGAATAATAAGCTGTTTTTTCAAAACAATCAAGAAACAAAATTATACTCTGTATCATACAATATTTTGTGTCTTATCCATAATTTTGTATATACCACACTGAGTGCCCAAAACAGTACCTGTGAGTTGACCTTTTTGCTCAGCTAATGCAAGAGAAAGCTGGGAATAGAATTTATACATTTTGCTATTATTTCATATCTTCACAATATTTATAAAATATACTTTTCCAGAAATTTTGGGAAAGCATTAATATTAGCTTTTTCATTTAAGTAACATATTGATATATCTTATTCATAAGTGGGCAACTAATAGTCACATGCTAGATAGAAGATGGAGTTCGATCAGAGGCTTAAGGCAGTACAATCTGCCTTCCATAGAGGAAAAATCTTCCTGGTTTGGGCCAGATGATAGTAGCCCAGTTTTCTGCAATAATCTCCCAGTAAGAAAATACCTAACTAGCCCCAAGACACCATGTAATGGTTTCTCAAATGTTTTCAATGAAAAAAAAAACCAAACCAACAAAACAAATATCTAAAGCAGCACTTAAAGATAAATTAAACTCTATTTTCCACTCTCTCATACTTTTCAAATACTTATTATGACAAGAAATGTTTTCTTCATTTTTACTGGAGGTTTACTGTAGATGTCTTGCAATTATATAAAAAAGTTCAGGACACTATCAATATACTCAGCTGATTGATTTGAAGATTTCTATTTTTAAAGTTAGTTCTGCTACTTTCCCATTAGAAGGTAAAAACTCTGTGGAATAAAAGGTCCAAATAAATGAATGAGAAACCAAACCAAACCAAACCAAACCAAACAAAAAAAAAAACAAAACCAAAAAACTCAAAACCCACAACAAGAACAAACCCACAAACAAAACCCCCAGAAAACCAAAACAAAACCCCAAAAACCTCCACCCAAACAAAAGTAAGTGACAGAAGGATACCTTGAGAAAGAATTGTTTTTTGTGAACTCAAGAACTGCTTATAAGTATTTTCTAGTACTGTATTCCAGATAAACCATATTCTAGCACTTCTTTGTGCAAGTAAGTAGACCAGTCCCAGATGTTCTTCATAGGCAAAAGAAGAAGATATTAATGCAGAACAGCAAAATTATGAAAGACCTTAAAATAAGAAAGAGTGGACAAAGAGGGACAAATATTCCCTACAGTAAAATTCTACACCCAGCAATATTTCCACAATTGCCCAGGTTTCTTGAAAAGAAAGCTGTGCTTGACAATTAGGTTAACATAGGTGATTCTGGATCATTGCTTTTCTCTCTTAGAGAAAGGAAAACTCTCAATATATCTTAGGGCATTCAGTATATTTTTCTAAACATGTCAGCTACCTAGGATAAAATCCTACCTATTCTGAAGTGAGTGGGACCTGCTGAATGCATAGAGCCCTATACTTAGCCCTGTACCTCATTCATCTAAAGTCTTTCATGCTTTATGACTCAGGGGAGGGGGACACACATCAGCTTGACTTATGCTATTAAACAAGGCAGGATAACATGTGAGGCAGAGAAAGGAGATGAGGTTTATGGCTGCGCTGCAGCTGGCAGCCCACATTCATGGAAAACCATTAGAAGAAAACCATCCCAGTGCAATACTCTATAAATGACCTGTTATACTCCTAGGGCCTTCTGTGAAGTGTCCGACAGCTTGGGATAGAAGTAAATTGGGATAGAAGTAAACATGCTTCTCTCTCCTATTGTTTTCAAACACAGGGGCAAAATACGCCAGGCTTTGTTGAGCAATTTGCTTGCGGGGAGTTTCACTCAATAGAGAATTCAGAAGTTGTCTTGTGGTTTGGCTGGCTAGTTCAGAGAGAAACAACTAATACTCAAAACTTATTTAAAGACTTGTGGGACCTTGTCTGCACCATCTGACCAGTTCAGCAGGAGCCCTATGTGAACCACTTAAAGAAAAATCCTTTAAAACACAGTATCCCCTAATATCTCAGACTAAGACAGACCTAAAGTTCAACAACCATCTGTGATTTTTCTTTTCCCCACATTTATTTGCTTTCTTTTTCCCCCCAGTGAAATTGATAGTTAAAGAAAATGTACAACCCTCTAATTCAAACAAGGTGTGATTTCAAAATAAAAAAATCTACTTACATAAATGGAGACTTGAGATAGGCATTCAGGTGTCTATATACATTCAGACACATCAGAATTTATAAGAAACATAGGCAAAATCAAGCTCCTAATAAAATCACATAAATAAAACCAAAATGGACAAAGCTTTACCATATGAATTAAATGAATTAAATACCTCTGCTGTTTTAGAGGCGTTGCATTGAAGTAATTGCTCTTCACTGCAGGTAGTACATTTCTCTTGAAAATGAAATGCCATATTCTGAATTGATCTGCAAGACTGTAGAATTTGCCATGAAAAATGCATGTAGGAACTATCCCTAAATGTTTACCCACATCTTCCTTTTGTTAGAGAAATGTTTCTCAGCTTTGTTGAGCTAAATAAAAATCTAGAGGAATGAAAAGAAATGACATGAGGAGAGGAGAGGAGAGGAGAGGACAGGACAGGACAGGACAGGACAGGACAGGACAGGACAGGACAGGAGACATTTCACTCACAGATGTGAAAAGAACTCTAAAAGGGCTCTTGTATTGTCCCACCTTCAGAAGACTAATCATGTATCTCTTTCACTTAAGTGAAACACCTTATTCAAAAACAAAATATGGGCAATATAAGAATACTTACTTCAATGTCTAATAGTGCTAAATGGCGTATGTGCGCCTCTATTCCAGTATGCTTTGTGCTGCTTACTCTCTGCTTTTTGGGGTTTACGTGGGTGAGATTTGCAAACTATTTTATTGCAAAATTAATGAAGATATAATGGTTTCACTTATGAGATTCAGTCTGTTCCCAAAGTACAATCTACTGCCAGTTTTAGAGCATAGACATTCTCCTGAGTTATGCTCTAGGGTCATGTTGCATCGAGATTTTCTTCTGCATGGATGCTACTTAACTCAGACAGCTGAACACCTGAGCATGCATAAGCACATTAACAGACAGTAAAACTACAGTAGAGAACGTGAGAGACTGGGTAGAAAATGTCTTACTACCAACTCTTGAATTTATAATAGTAAATTATGAATATGTGCATACTTTCATTGCTTTTGAACTCAGGTGGATAGATGGAAAATCATTCTTGTGCAAAAGACACACACAAATCCAACCAAAGAACAAAAAAACCCAATCAAGACCAAAAACAACAAAACACAGCCCCTCCCTGCCCCCACCATCCCCTCCACACCCAAGCTATGTTCAACATCCCACCTATACTGTACTCATTAGCTCTCTTGTTTTCAAAAAAGATATCCTTTCAGTGACTTCGGCTGCTCTCTCCTCAACAAGCAGTACTGTTGGGGTGGCCCAGCGGCCCTTCTCGATGAGGATCCATGAAATTGCATGGAAAGATTACAGCCCGCATGCTAGTGACATTGAGGAAGACGCTGAAGGGCACCCCGCCTCCTAACTGTCCATCTGAGGCACATCTCCGCCCTGGTTACTCCCCTTTCTCCGCCTCTGTTACACCCCCTTTGAATATGTATATGTTGCTAGAAAGTTCAGTTACATCTGTTACATGATTGGTTGACTTGTTACTGTGTTCTCCTATTGGCTTGTCAAAGTTATGTAATCCTTTCCTATTGGGTTGTGCCTTTCCCCGCCCCTCATGTAAGTCTTTAAAACCCCCTGTCTTTTGTGCTCCTGGCTCTTCGCTCCACTTTCCTTCTGACCCCTCGTTACTCTGACCCTTTGGCGGGTAATAAAGGAGAGTTGGGAACTGCAGTGGAGTAGGAGTCTTCCTTCTTCCCTTCGCCTGTGCTCCAACCTTGGACACCGCAGAGCTATTGCGAGCCCCCTACGACTGGCCGAACAAGCCGGACTGGGCGGCCCTCCGAGTCAGAGGCGAACCCCTCGGAGCTTGGGCTCAGGGCACGCAGTCATTAGTCGCTCCTCGGCTTGCCAGCCGGGCTCCAAGCAAGCCCGTGGGCAGCGGCACAGTACTATTATTAACTCTTCATCATGCTTTCTTACTGCTAAACATTCAGATATTTAGACTGCTAACCATGATTACTCTACTGTCTGTGTAATTGTTTTCTGCAACAGAAGGTATATCAGTATTTTAGGAGCAGTAATATGCAAGTGGAATTGAACGGGATGGATCTATTTTTCCTTACTTTCATACCAACTTTCTACTGGGTGATGCCAATGATTATGAGCACACCAGTGCATCAGAATAGATGGATAATTGCAAGACATGCCTTTTTGATTGGATGCTTCATGTGGACATTCCCTTGAGGATTGAGTAGATGATACATATTAGTGACAATTCTATGTGTATGTCAAATGGTGGAATTTATTATTTCATATTTTGGAAAATGGATATACTCTATTAATAATCACAGCTGTCATTACATGGTAGCTCCTCAGGATATAAACTGAGACACCTGCATTGAATGTAGTAGAAGGGCAGCACAAGTAGAAAAACAGAGAGATGAACAGTGCTGGATGACTCAGTTAATTATTTTCCTTTTATACTGTGAGCAACTGTTACTGTTTACAATCTCACCTGAAGTTCAATGGTGTTTTACTAAGGAAATTTCCACATTTGTCAAGAACTGCATCACCACACTGAAATGTTCTCTCCCGGTTTAATTCCTCTCCCAGTTCTCCTCCCCATCACTACCCTTGTGCAGCAATGTCTTTCACATAATGTCTGCAGTTCTCATTGGGTCTTAAAAGACGTATTTGTTAATTCCATTCCCTCAAGAATATGGGAGCCCAAAGCTTTTAGGGCATGGGGAAAGTTGGAAACAGACTTAATGCCTTTTTGCCACCAGTGCCGGAAGATCATCTCCACAGATGTTGCAGCCATAGCACGCCAGCACATTACAGCATCTGCATTATGAAGAGACAGCAGGACAGGACAATCTGCTCTCATCTAGACTCTAACAGACTGAAATCTGTGGTCTGGAATAGAAGGCTGGTATAAGAGCAGCTCATACAGTGTTTATAACCTCAGTAGGAAACAGCTGCCAAACTCCAGCCAACTTTCAGCTGAATCTGCTTCCTATTGGCTGACAGAGAGCCATGATTCCACACACAATATTTCTGCACCACATCTGCACTTTAAAGATTCCTAAAGGCTGCTGCTTTCATATGTGGAGAACAGGGTAAAGGATGAGACTTCATGTACCCTAGCAGCAGCAAGCAAGTTGCTGTTCCTAATCCTGAAATGCCAGTGCACTTGGAGCCATCTCTCCCTCTCAGACAATCCCTTTCTTTGTACAATGAAACTTCCATCAGCCATTTCAACAAATGTTTTGAAAGCATCATTTCCACAAGACCATTTGCCTCAATGCTATTTCCCCCGTGGTTTTAAGTCTAAGGGTGTTTGGTGATTTGTAGACTCTTCCTAATATTATTGACAGCTTCAGCGAAAAAACCCTTCTATGAATTCTGTCAAAGGACTATATATATGGAACCAAAATGGGATGGAAAAGTTTTAGTATTTCAACAGGCAAGGAAAAATAGTATACCAGGACTAGTCCACTGAAGTGCAATGATTAACTGTACCTTTGTGGCAACCTTCCCTTTTAGGTGGCTCCTGAAAAGGGGGATAAAACTTCTACACTTGCATGGTGCCATTGGTAAAAAAACATGTGTTTTGCGTATGTATGTTGCACACAACCTACTATTCTGTATGCACGGCCCTGATCTGGTGAAGTCTGACACAAAGATACCTTTTTTCAAGCAAATATTATGGACTTCAAAGGGACTATTTCCCGGAGTAAAACTTTGTCATGTGTGTGATGACAGGATCAGGGAGCTGGTATGATCATGCGCTCTCATTTACTGTACAAAACACACACACACTGCTCCTTTAGCTGTCACCTCCTGCAATGCAGGTCTCATTCTGCTACAGGCTGAAGTGTGATACACTGGCAAGCGGTCTTTATTAGAAAGGTCATTGACACTGTCAAGCATCCTTTGAAAGGTGACATTGCACCTAGAAGGTTATCAGGGCAGAGCCATGAAGTCTACAACAATTTCTCTGTCAATATTGTAAACAGGTAATACATCTGACCTCTTTTTGGACTTAACAAAACACAGATGATTAAAGTTCTTCTGTGCCACTTTCACTCTTCTGTCATCCACGTATACACTCTCCCCAAGCTTTGTCTTGAAGTACCCTGAAGAAGTAGTGAAGTTGAGAAAGAGCTACTTTAATTATAAGTATCACAGTAATGAATTCAAGTACACTCATTTATCATAAAGGGCTTCCCCATCTGTCTCTAAAGTATGCTCAAAAATGTTGTGTATTTGATAACATGAATGTTGAGAATTTAACACATTTTAGTTTTAAGCACTCCATTTTGACTAGCTTTTTGTAAGATCGTACAACTGAATTTTGACTAAAGGAGCAGATTGGGGGCGGAGGGGGGAGTGTGTGTGTGTGTGAGCGCGCGTACATGCGTGTGTGTGGTCTCTTCCTAATTTATTTGCACTTCAACCCACTGGGATCAAGCTGCAATCCCTGTAGGCAAAAGAAGATTAGGGAAAGCGACTGACTGTTTTTTCCCAGACACAGAAGGGAAAGTGACTTCTCAAGTACCGCAAGTTTTTCTGGCCACTGTACAAATTGTTCCTTAGTATGGAGAGTTTCCAAAAGACCTAATTAGCAACTCGCTACAAACATTTCTTTGCATTAGCTAATGATCCGGCTACACTTGTAAGCAAACAGTACCAACATATCTAATCAATGCAGAAAACCAACAGAATGCCTATTAAACATCTGGATGTAATTTTCTAGTTAGACTTAGAACAAAATGAAAACATATGCAGGTTTCTTTGATCTATGCCTCAACAAAGAAATTGTCGATAAAAAAACACACTGGCCAGTCAATGTGTCATTTTCATAAAGCCCGGTCATTTCTTTTCAAACGTTCCCAGTTCAATTTTTTTGGTTTCCTGCAATCTCTAATTTTACCATATTGTGTGAAACCAAAAGGGATTCTTTGGATCTGATTCTATTTGAGGTTTTACTGCTGCACGATCTGCTACTGACTTTTTTTTTTTTTTTTTAATTCAGCTCAGGGATTTTTTTTAAGGGTTAAGGAATGGGGGAAGTGAATACAGCCATGATGGTAAAATGACCTAGTGCAACTTTTTGAACATTCTTGCCTACAAGGAAAGCTACTAATTAAAAAGAAATCAAATTACAAAGAGGGTATGCAATGGCTATTAGCCAAAAGACAGCAAATAATTAGAAATGTAATTGCTTTACCCTGCTCACATCATTTGCACTTCACAAATAAATGAATATTTTAAAAGTGACATTGTTTTGCACGCGCTTATAATAATTATTATTCTTTCAACTGTATAGACAGTCACTACTATACTACATGTACTGTATGATTCAGGTACTGTTTTTTCTATTTCAGCTGCACCACTGGCATTAAAAAAAAAAACCAAATCAAACCCTAAACCAAACAAAACCATAAAGAACAGGAACACATGCATGTTTCTCTTCCAGTTGAAAATCCAATGATTTATCTAAAACTTTGAAAGCATAAACTCTATTGAATTCTAGAATTGCTTCCTTTATTGACTTGCTCTGACTATATAGAGAGTAGAAGAGTGGGACAAATCACACATTTGCTAAATTGTTTACCACCCACCTGCAGCTAACTCCTAGTGATTAACATCATCAACATTTTTGTTTTATGTGCCAGTTTGCGCAAAGTTAAAAAATATTGCTCGTAAATAGTACTGTGAACAGTGAAGGAAAAAATAATAAACAGTGCATTAATCAGAACATCATACAATACATCGTTTCGCTTAAGAATGGATGCTACATTGGAAACCCTTTCAGTATATTTAACGTACATTTTGGACACAAGAGTGCTTTTTTCATTCAAAGCTCCAACTGCTTCCAGCATGAATTTTCAGTACATAGCCAGTTTAGGATGAGGCCCTTTGCTATACGAGGTAGGAAGACTACACTAAAATTTTTAGAGTAAAAACCAGCTGATTTCAAACAACAGAGTAAAATGGATGACTGGACAGAATGGTTGAGGGGGTTAATACTGAAGGAAATATTTTTATTTTTGAAACAGAGATTTAAAGAAAACTATTGTTAATCCAGTTGGAGAATTGTGTAGATTATATACAGCATTGTGGCAGAACGATCTGGTATAAATGCTACCTACTTGAATACAACAAGCTTAGCCATATTTTGCTGCCTTTCTGTGGTGTAAATAGTGAATATTGCCATGGAATGAGAATGCTCAGTTTCCTGGAATTAATCCAGATTTATACCCATCCAACAAAAACAATTTTTTTTATGCTTTAATGAGCCAATTGTGATGCATTATAAATTAGTTAAACATCAGATCATATTGGTTATTATTCCTCCTATGTAATGTCAGCGGCTCTCATTTGAAAAAAACCCCATCACATTTGATTCTGCTCCTGCTTGTACAGCTCTTCTACCTCAAATATAATGGATAACATTCAAAATGCCCTTAAGTGTCTGGTTCCAGAAACTAAGTAGGTTAAAAGCACTTGCTAATAAAAACCGGGAAAACAGAGCTTTTCTCTTTCTGTTAAAACATGCCTTGGACGTTCCAATGTTGACAAATACAGGTAACAAGGCATTTCAACTTTCATGTAGGTGAGCAATTAAGAAAAAAAACAAACCTCTTTTGTTTATGTTCCAAAACACAGTGTTGTTTTAATGCCATATCTGTCAATATCTCATTAACAACTTGTGCCAGCAGGTTAAGCAAAGTACAACGAAAGTTAGGTAAGTGTTACATTATTATAGACTCCATAGCTACTAGGTACACACACGAAGTATATAATCCTGGTTTGCATTTTTATGGCACCTTTCATCTGAAGATCTAAGTACTTTAATAAGCATTAAGTAATTAAGCTTTCCATTGCCATGAACAGAGCAGCGAGTTGGCTTGTCCAAGACAAGGGAAGAGGTGGGAACGGAATGCAAGATTTTTAGCTTTGCTTATGCAGGCGGAACACCAGACAAGTTTACACCCCCATCCTGGGAACCACAATCTATCAAAGCTCACTATCAAGGGTATTTTGCCTCCTCTCTTAAAAACCATTAAAAGCCCACATATTTATTTATGCGTTCCCCAGGATGTACGCATGTATGCACCAAATACATAAACAGAAACACACATACATATGTACACCAATAGGTACAGACACCATTACATTACACCCGACACAGCCATGCAGGGAGACATACACGGATCAGTGCTCACTGACAAAACTCTGCACTTCCGGAATGAAGTCCAAACTTTTCACTGCAGAGGACTGAGACAGTTTCATTTCCTTTTGTGTTGGATGCTTTTAAGTAAAACTGGGAATACAGAATATTCTGGGAATAATAATGGGAAATTATCACTCTGAATGAGTGAAGCTTTACTCTGATATTGCAAAACATCGAATCTCCTCTCAAACTTTAAACAGACTGCTCTTTCTTTAGGATACAAGATGAAGCACAATACAATTCTAAGGAAGTTATCTGTATCTAGTAAAGGTTAGTGGGGAATTATAAGAAAATGCAGACTATAACATTACCCTTACCGTATTAAACTGATGCGATTCAACATTCTAAGACCTGTTTTTAGGAAGCACACAGGTATATACTAACAGCAAAAGTGTGTCTTAAGGCACCGTTTTAAGTCCAAAGGTATTTCACACTTCACTGTGGAATTCTGCAATGAATAAGGTGCTTGCTAATAGAGGATATGTTTCGAAGTTTCCTTCCCACTGCAAGCTATGTCACCATTTGTCATCTCCTCAGCAAGCACACACAGCCCGTGGAATTCGTTTGACCCTCATCTATCTCAAGTGGGCCTATAAACCAAAGTTCTTGACAGCTTTCCTCTATCAGGGCCCTCTTAAAAAGAAGCCAGTTTTCCCCAAAGGACAACTTCCGTCTGACCAGAGGGTCATTCCAACCAACACAGCAGCTGCCGTGCCCTGAGCCGCGCAAGCACGCGGGAGGGCTTATCCTCCCTTTCGGCGTTTTCCGCTCGCATTGTCAGCAGGTGCCACGGCCC